>JAOQGN010078352.1:0-12282 GCA_027564295.1 Himantozoum antarcticum
CTTACTATGAACTATAAATAGTCCGCTAATACGATGCTATATCCACCATTGTATTGAGCATTTCCATAACTGCGGCCCAGTGTAACACCCCTAGCATATAGCTTGGATCAAAAAAAAAAAATTCTGTAATTACAATGTAAATATCACTGTATTGCTTGGCAGATTTTATATTTATTGTGAACTAATTGAAGTGCATTACTACACTAATTTGCTTTTAATGATCACACATAAATGAAAATTTAAATTGTTGTAGCACAAACTCGGGACTGAAATTGAAACCCAAGATAAATAATACACAAGCCGCCAAGGTCGATTTAGCAGGTGAGGGAGAGGAATCCAGGACTGTTCGAAATTGTCATTTTGGAACACAGTGTCTGTGAGCGAGAGAACTTGGGCAATTAGGGTAGAGGTAGCAATTTGCCTCAACGTCAACCACAATCTTCAGACAATTATTTACGAAGCAGCAATTACAACTGTCCGTATTCTGAAAAAAGTATATTACTGCATTCGGCATTGCTATATTAGTGTGGCTGTTACTATGGCGTGGTTCCGTGAATAGTAAACGAAGCACATTGGGTGGTAGTAACTGGTTGCAACGGAAGTGTGCTAGTGCTGCCGAATATATCTTCTCATGTAATAGCAATATTCATATCACTGTTTTCAATGTTAGCAACTTGTATCACGGCTCTCGTGTAAGTTATGTGCAGAAATGCATATCTTTGAGATACCTAGAAGGTAGGAAAACAAGATAAACAGAAAGTTGACTTCTCACTTGTTTAACATGCATTCACATTTCACGTTGGACTGCCTAAGCTCTAAGCTAGACACCTTTTTTGTCATTGATGTCATATCCTTGAGCAATAATGGGCATATTATATATATATGACATGTAGATGATGTAGTGACATTATACATGTAGATCAGCAAAGACTGGATCTGCTGCGGACTATCTGCCGAGTTGTAGAGCTCATACAGGATAATACCCAGAATGCCCAACAACAGCTCAGCTTATTGGCTATTCTTGAACAGATGCTGGATAATGAACTGAAGTCTACATACAACAATACTAGATTTCCTACTCCTCAAGCAATTATGAAATGGCAGGGTTCAAAGGGCGACAAACTTCCCTCTATGGTAAAACAACTTCAAGACAAAGGTTGGAAGGGAATAGGACAACAAGATGGTCATAACTTGCCAGGCTATATTAAGAGTAGTTGTTTTTATCCTTCACATCTGCGTATACCAAAGCTAGACTGCAGGTTAGATAGTTTAAGCAAGATTATGTTTTCATGATGATAGATTGCCAATGATAGCGGCTATGAATTTAATATTATGGATGGTCCCTCAATGAGATAATGAAGAGGTTCATCGTATTTTATATGCAAAACACTGAAACAATTCAGTGTTGCAAGTCAGCAAGAGATTAATCCTACTCTTTGATTGAAGACGAAACTTGGACTTTACTGCTGAATTGCTTAAATTCGGCATCCACAGTAAAACTTAGTAGATGAAATTCACTTTTGTCCGACAGATAGCAATAATAAATTATAATCTTTGGCACATAACAATTCAGCTTGGTCTGAGTCATCCAAATCCTAAACTTGGCACGACTTTTACTGTTGTCAATATTCAGATCAAAGCGAGTGTGACTGTTCTACCTACAAATTGTTAGTGACCTATACCATAAAATGTCTTACAGCTAACACTGAAAATCGTGGCTAAAATGTGTAATCTGCCTGTCATAAATGGATAGTCACAGTCACCCTATGCTAATTTATCTTTGCAGAATGGAAACCGAGTTGGACAAAGGTTCCTATAAGAATCGACTTGCTTCTGAAATTCGCAAGGAATTAAAATCCATATTACAGCTGCACAGCTACGGTAAAAAGAAAAGGTAAGCCATGACAGAAGTCATATTGTTGTGATCCTCTTTCTTTTGTTAAAATTCAACTGTATTGACAAATATTTGATTTGATGTAAATGGATCGCCAATTTAAGATAAGTTTTCTTGTCGTGAAGAGTGGTAATCCGGGCTATTCATAGCTGCCGTTTCGAAAATGCGTGTTTGAAGATTGTGGTTGAGATTTGAGTTGGGGCATATACATGTATTTCCTCCTCGTGCACTGCCTAAGTTTTTTTCACACATGGACACTCTGTTTCGAATCGGCAGTTTTGAACAATCCCAGATTCGCAGAGTGTAACAGCCGTTGGATTTGCTTTAATCAAATGTCTAATCAAATATACTTCAAATCCATTTTTGCTCGTAAGGTTATGGCTATAAAAAGGAATTTCAGTGGTGTGGCAACATTGTGCATGTAAAGGGTTGTATATCACATCAATAAGTAACATTGTCTGGTGCAAACACTTGATGAAAAACTCCAACCAGCAATCTATAATCCAAACATAGTTTAAATGGAGTTGCTATAAATTCATCAACTGAGAGGTGTGATTTCGCAACTTAGCTCTTTCATGTTCTGTTTTATTATGGGTTGTTCAGGAGTTATGTTATGTTGTATTATTACTAGATCTTTTGTTTTCCAGCAACCATTTTGCTTGTTTTAAAGGCCTGGTGGCCAACTGTTACAATGATTACATTATTTTATTGTAGCAAAGCATATATTTTTTGACATAGATAATTTTGGTGTCTTGTGTTGCAGAGTATCATTGCAATGTGGGAAAAAGACTAGGAGAGTGCAAAGTAAAGCATTGCAACCCGAGCCTAATGAGAAGCGTTATGCCCATAATAAAACTGCTATTCAGTTGCTCAACCACTATTGGAAAACCTGGAATGACACTAATAGATTCAATTCTGCTGCTGATCTTATGCTCAAGCCCAATTACCCACTCAAGAATATTCATTAACTACTATTAGGTGATCTGCATCAACTTCATTTATTACTAAATTAATATACAAATGATCCTTTCCACAGAACATATTTTGCCCGTTTTCAATCTTACTTTAATTCGGTATGAAATTTTAACTTCCACTGAGATACTTCAGATACACCAACAGATACACAAACTACACGAGCTGTGCATGGGTGATAAACTGCAGTAAACAAAATTTACAAGTGCTGCTGAAGGTAAAAATACACAATATTTATTATAATAATAATATTGATAAGAAATATTGTCATGTCAACTAAATGTTGCAACTAATTTTCCTCATTTTCTACAATAAAGTTACGGAAGCATTTCAGGAAGATAATTATTGTGTTATTCTACCGTAATATGAAACTACAATACTATACAATCACGTGCGATGGTCGTGAGATTGCAATAGTCTGCTTACAAGCCAGTGCCAGACAGTTGTTGAAGCAGAAATGTTTTGCAATGCATTTAACAGTGAACACTGCCGCTTGGGCCCATATTTTTGGTCCATGATGCCGATAGGCGACATGTTACTGCATCAAAGTTTGACCAAGCTCTGTAAATCGTACACTAAACTAGTCTCAGTTTAAATACTACACACAATTCACATACATGACACATTGAAAGCACACACTGGCTCGGTTATGAACAATATAGGATATAAACATTATGAAATATTATGATATTCAAAATGAATAATGAAATCAATTACATGTATAGAGACATTAAAAGTCAGGGATTAACTTTTATTGTAGGAATTGTCCTCTTTTGGTGTGAACCGCGATAAAAAAAAGACAACTCCACAAATTATATTTGAGTATTATTATATTACACAGCTTATTCTTCAACAAAGGGACAGGACAATCGCACCACTCACTCGCAACATATAAATATGGTATAAAAAGGTATAGTATAAACAACTAGATACAATAGTACACCCTAAATCTACTTAATATGTGTCAGTAAGCATCAATTAAATTTGACGCTGCTTCTGGGGCTCTTTGTTGGGCTAGTTGTTCTAGCCATGGTTCTAGATAACTTCTTCATACCATCGGCAAGTGTTTCAAACTCTCTCCATTTCTCACTTTGAACATCCTCATCCACTCGTTTCTCCGTTTCAACTAAACTCAGATCTTTTCCTAATTCTTTTAACCGCAATCTGCTGTTTGACAATTCACTGTCTTTATAAGCCAACTAAAAATACAGCAATAAAAACATCAACTTTAAAACTGCAAATTCAAATTTTCGTGAGACTCATATTAACTCTGGAGCTGTTTCTAAAAATGATGTAGCAACCATTTTGATTTATCACAACTGACTTGGTACACCGATTTTTACATAATTATTTCAACAATTTAGATTGTGCATCATGTCTTGGAGTAAATTTTTGTCTCTTTGGTATAAGTTACATAGAAGACCGATATTAGATGTCTTTAATTTAAAATTCTATTGCATATTACAGTGATATGTGGGTACTTATAAATGTGTATATTTATCATTTGTGAATGCACTAAGACATAACATTTACTCTGAAAAGCAATGGCATAATTACCTTAGATGATTGTTAAGGTTGGCATACCTGTCTCTGTAAATCTGCTACATGATCCGTCAAGATTTCCTTGTCACGTTTTATATTAGAATTCTCTTTCTCGGCGACACTGATTCTTGCTTGTGTTTCAAGTAAGCCCATTTGGACAGAATTGTTTGTAGATTCGAGCTCAGCAGCTGTTTCCTCCTGCCGTTTGATCTACCAGAGTATAGCATATAAAGTGAATAACTTAGTTTGTCACAGCTGCTGCATCGAGAGATACAACTACTATACGATACGATTTGCAGAGTACCGCAAGGCAAGAAGTTAGTACTGGTTAGGCAGGAGGACAAATACCTCAACATGTACTGGTACTCACAGCATGTATGCATACATGATTGTTACCATTGCAGGAGCTTTTTCTACGTCATATAAATATATTCATTCAACAAGAGTAAGTAACTATATAATAAACCAGCAAACTTATTATCATATGATCTAAATTTTGAATGTTTATACATACTGCTTATTCCAAATGTACATACAATTTTGTACATACATGCTAGCCTGTCCTGCCAACTTTTGTTATTATTGTGCAACCACGAGCCAGAGCAACAAGAAATAAGTTTCTCGTTGGAATGGCTCGCCGTGAGGACAACTCCATATTGTGACAACGTTTGGCAGGATAGGCTGCATACACGTACATATATATGTATGTATATGTACATATACATGTATGTATATGTACATATACATACATGTATATGTACATATATATGTATGTATAAGACATGAATATATTAAGCATTGGAAAATACTTAGAAACCCACTGCTTAGAGACGTCCTTAATGGATTGTATGAAGAGGTATATAACCGAACTAATTATTATTAATTATTATTATAATTATGGCATATGAATTTGCTCCTTTAGGCATCTTATCTTGGTCACAAGTAGCCTGGCTTACCAAGTCACTTGCATTGGGAGTTATGTGCACACAGATCAGCAATAGTTGGTGTGGTGGGTGGCAACCCCACCACACCAACTATGAGCCACCCCACCAACTATGAGCCATACTAGCCATGAGCACATAACTCCCAATCCAAGTGATGTGGTAAGTCAGGCTAGATCACAAGGTACTATTCTTTAACCTGGCCTAGCCACCGTTGCATTAAGTTAGACTAATCTATCAATATCTATATTCTGTTAGACTGGCCAAAGCTGGATGTTCAGGTTTGAACTCACCTTTTTGCAGTTTGACCAGACTAACAGAACATAGAGCAGATAAAGTCATCTAACATTAAGTAATGTGTGGAATGTAGCTGCCATAACAGATCGTTGCAGAAAGTTACAATTGGGACATAATAATTTTCCATTAGTATTCAAAAGCATTTGGAATCGTGTATACCTGTTGTAGGTATCTGTCACATCTTTCCTTTTCATTAATGTTTGCTTGTCGTGCAGCACGTAATTCTAGCTTCAACTCCTTCTCTCGTTCTGAAAGCAGTGAAATTTCAACCATATCTTCCGTGAGACTATTTTCCACGTCAGCTCTCATCTGTTGTTCCTACAATACACCATCTAAATCCATTCTCTTTCTCTATTGATATGTCCGTCTGTAGATATCTTGAATAGTCAGACCTTTGCACTTGGTAAGCATGTTGTTAGGAAAATTGGGTGAAATCCGGATTACCGCATAAACAACCATGAAGCAAAGCAATACAAAGGATTTCATAAAGATAAAGAAACTAAAGTTTTGGTTATTTTATTTTTGTGCAAACATTGATATGTTCTTAGTATGCACGGAGTCCACTGAAGGCCCCACAATTTGATATGATAGCCAGTTGGTCATTGATTGGAACTGTAAAAATTGAACGGAGAATCGCAAAGATTTTGGGTGGAAGGCTTCGATTAGGTTTTTGTTCACAGGCTATAAGTAAAGCTAATACATTATAACACTTATGAGTATTTGTAACACATTTGACTGTCATTTACTCCAATGGGACTTGATGTTAGACACTTTCCAATCACTAAACAATACATGAATTTGCAATACTCCCATCTCTCTGGCCAGTTGATTAGTTAGCTTACAACAGCATATTACTATTATAAATATGCATACTATTTATCTCAGGGCTCTCTTCCAAGGTCGGCCTGTGAAGAGAGCCTAGGATAGGGCTACATACTAGTCACCTTGAGTATCTGGTTTTCAAAATCCTCAAGTTGCTGCTTTAGCATGAAGTTTGATTTAGACATATGCTCATTTTCATCCTGCGTTTTATTTTTCAGATATCTTTCATCATGTACTTGTCGCTCCTGTTCATTCAGCTGCTGTTTTAAAACTCGTACCTCGTTCTGCAAGATAAGTTGTATGGTTATACATCCATTCCCACAATGTCTCATAAAATATGCATATTTTAATTTAAATACCGCAGTGACGAAAATTTAACCTGGAATGGCAAAATAATATTCCGCTGGTTTGTAATGTGTATACATGTACATAAAACATAGACAATAATTAATCCCAATATCAATCCTCAATGTAAATTGCCGTAGCATATTTGTATATAGAATATAATCCGCTCTCCTCTAGATGCATTTTAACCTATATCGGTATTACAAATGAAAATGATACAAGGTCAATGCTGCCACTGTGAAGTATAATACAATATAATAATGAAATGGCTAGCAAATCGGGCAGTTGTATCTGGATAATTATGTAAGCAGTGTCTGCTTTCCTACCTCATTTCCCACGTCATGTCCTACCTCATGTCTTACCTCATGGCCTGCGTCATGTACTACCTCATGTCCTACCTCATGTCCTGCCTCATGTCCTGCCTCATGTCCTACATCATGTCCTACCTCATGTCCTATGTGAGTAGTGCATGCTGTCCTACCAACTCATGCTGATTGGCCAAACTCACTTCATTTACATTTAAATGGACTAGATGTCACACAGCTCCAATTTCTATGTGATGGCCATGGCAGCATAGAGAGGTTTGAACCAGGATTGCTCCTTTATGCTTGTCTGTTTTTTCAATCGTAAATGTTGTGTGCATGTTCCTGGGCCTTGTCGGAAACACTATATCCCGTTTTGCTTCTATAGCACTTTATTTCTACGCCAGCTAAACAGATCCTTGAAGAGATGACAGTTAATCATTCCTGACGCCTTTGCTAGTGTGCTTGAGTACAGGCTTGTAAAGAGGGCTAACAGCCTGCAGGAAACATAGCTGCTAGAACACCCCAATCATAGTGATTTAGTGACAAGCTGTGAAATAATGGTAAATGTATGAAGTAGTCTACCTTGTAATCATGGATCTGTCGCTGGTGCGCTCTCTGTGTTGTGTTCATGTAATGCTCTTCAACATTCTCTGCTCTGGTCTCAGCATCTAGACATTGTGTTCTCTTCTCCTCAAGGTTTAACTGTGCCAAATTATGTTGTTCCGTCTTCTCATTCAACTGTGATAATGCAAACATAACTGTAATGCTGGAAAACATCGGAGTATTGAAAAATATCTTTAGCAGCATATCTTTAGCTCTGAACAGACAAACGCATTAGTATAAAATGTTTATAAACTACAATCTTATGTTAAAGTAATCCAGTTATGTCTTATGTGCAATCATACACACTTTGGCATAGCATTGTTCCGAGAATAGATTACATGAGATTTATGTGGAAAGAAAACTTTGCAGTCTGTTGTTCCCTGGTTATCTCTAACATGACATGACCTCAATGGAGGAGGCTAGTACCTGCTAACATTGAGTGCTAAATTAACAAACTTCAGTGTTGTTGATTTAGCACACACATACATACATGCATACAAATAAGCGCGCGAACGCACACCCGCACAGACACCCGCACCCACACACACATAGCGGTGTTGGAGGAGGGAAGGGGTTATAATTATAACCCTACACTAACCTGCTGTCGTATAATTGATACGGTATCCTGTGATTCTCTAAACTTGAACGAAAGAGATTCCTTCTCTGAGAGTAGCCTATCTACTTGATTACCCAGCCTCACATTATCTAGAGTTATCCTATCTCTCTCTTGTTTAATAGCATCTAGTTCATCCTGTAATGTTCTCTTCATTCTTTCTTTCTCTTCTACAAATGAACGACACAGTATTATTAGATGGTTGCTGATGCTAGCACACAAGTCAAGAAACGTATGTAATCATTCATTTTACCAGCTCATCACTAAAAGCAAATATCTTTTGACATAATTTATTTCCAAACCACCAACTAGGTATATAGCTATAGTACAGCTACTATATGGTAATGTGATCATTCAAGAGGTGTGGGATTCATGTGAAATGGGAACTTACTAAGCCTACACCCTATTTGATAGTGATTTTAAGTTAGTTAGAGTGGCAAACGATTTTACTTCCTCAAATATGAATTGAGAAGAAGAGTAGGCCTACATTCCACCAACTTTTAATTAAAAAAATTCGTATGTTTAATATACATAATCTACATAACTCACTTTCTTCCTCTGCCAACTTTGTTAGCACTTTGGTTTTCTCTGAGTGCATTAGGTCAAGGCTTGCCTCTTTACGTCTCACTTCCAAATCAAGGCCATCCACTTCTGACTGTAAAGTCTATGAAATATAATATTATGTGACTTAGTCAATCAATTAATTATTTGTGATGTGGTAAGCTTTGGAAGTGCTTGAACCGGTAGTACAGTCATGATTGCTAATCTGTCCCCATTGAAGCAAAGCACAACCTTGCACAGAAATAATTTCCACATCAAACCTCATAGCTGTAAGTGTATTCAGTTCAATTCGCACAACACATATTGCATACCCTCAATTTTGACAACATTCGCTCTGCTTCTGCAGTCATCTGTGGATGCATGTCAGTAGCTTTCTTTGCCTGCTCTCTCAGATAGTTGGCCTCCAGCTCCAGGAAATATACCTGCTGCTGTAAGTTCTTAATATAGTCATTTTCAATTTCTTTCATTTCAGCAGATTTGCTAAAGCTAGTATTGAGCTTCCTGCAAACCAATAGCAACAATATCATCTGAATATAATGGCAATTATATAATATCATAACAATATCATCTGAATATAATGGCAATTATATAATATCATATCCATATCCTATCAATATAATTTCAATCTTCCTCAAGGCAAGGAATTAGACTATTGGATGAGTTAGACTCAAAATCCTTGATCAAACATTTTGATGTAGACCATATTAGTATTTTATGTTGACTGGTGTGCCAAAGATGTGTCGTTCTTTGGCTTGGGTCGTTAGCCTGGTACTAACCTCATCTGTATGTGCGCAGCTGCTACAGCTGCCTGCAGTAAGTCCATGTTATAGATGTAAGGCTATGTACAGTGTGCTGTGTGATGGATAAAGATAACACGCAGCTCCTAGCCATAGTTTTAGCAATCCAATCATTATACATAATATTTACAAAGTCAAGTATTGTACTAAGCCATGTAGTCAGTACTGACACAGGCTGTAGGGAAGTGAATATGGGTATGACATTAGAGATGAATACTGAAAGTCTGGAAACTATTTTCTACAAAACTGTGATCAATACTATCTAACCCGTTATCATACCCAGAATGGCTTTTGCGCAAGATTTGGCTGGTTTGGTTGAATGACCTGCCCATTGTTGGAGAAGGTGTTCTACTACGCAGACTGTTCTGTAATACTCCTGTGGATTTTGTTCTACTTCTGCTACGTTGTGGACCACGTGGACTTGCAGCCGGAGAACGAAGTGTACTCTTCCATGTCAATGATGATGGCTCTTGATCACTGCCCAACATCGGTCTTGTGATCTCTCTGTCTATTGGCATCCTGTGAGTGTGACTTGAAAAGGAAGAAACACTAAAACTATTCTTTATTTTAACAATAAATATGTCAATATTACCATCGACATAGAAAATTGATGAACCTATTTGATTTTTCACAAATATTAAACCATGCTTACCACTCACCACCAAAGTGGTTACGACTTAAGACTTAGGAGCTGGACAACTGCAATATTGTCGCTTTTGCTAAATTTTCTCTATTATATTGGACTAGGAATGCAGTTGAATTTCAACAATCCAAAACTATCTATTTAATTACATCTGGAGAAATATAACTGTATGCATGTCTTAGTGTTACTCTGCTATAGAGTTTTAACTAAGGTGGATATGGCATCGGCTTTTAAATGGCTATATTAATAAGGTGGTTGATTTGTTTGAATGTAATAATGACTCTAATCTAATGTCTGTAATTTGGAAATATTAGTATCATCATCAGAAGCAAATCTTTATAAAAACTGAACACAAGAAAGGTGATACTGTCACTGGATGGATAAATACTGCTAGCAATACTACCAGTAGTTTATGACTTTACTATTTTAATTTATGGCCATTTATTTATGCTATGGGTATGTAATATGGGTGTAATATGTACGTATATTCTATTTTTATTATACTGATATACATATTATACTGTACATATACATATAAATACCCTATGCATTATATATACCTATTATATTACTAAATATTAGTTTGTCAAACATTTTTAATTTTTATAGAAATATAACTATCCAAATCACAGGTTAGTACTAGTTAGTACCCTGAGGGTGGGTGGGTGAGATTAATGAAAGAATGAGTGAGTCTCTTTCATTCTATTTTATCCTCCCCCACCACCAAAAGCTCAAACTAGTGACTAGAAACCGACTGTGGATTTGGTTTAAATAGCTTTAAATTTTATAATACTTGACTTGCTTGTGACTTGCTGGGGGTTGGCTTGCAGTTATTTGGGAGTTGACAAAACATGAGTTGTGATTTGTGAACACCTCTGATAAATCCCACAACAAATAGAAATATTATATATTGACTGAATAAATAAACAAACAGACCTCTTCCATAACCTGCCATCATTGATATATTTTGGAGAGTCTTACAGTATCGATCTGCCAGACACAACATTGCTTACTTCAAGACCAAATGCGGTGAGTGTTTGCGAAGGGCAAATGCCTGACGCACTTCTGCGTTTGCAGTCTGCTTTAAATCCAAGGCTAAAGATTTGGTGAGTGGCGCAGATGATACCTCAAATAGTAGACTGTGCGCCAACATGTTGTGCTACCTCATATACAATGCTTATATTTATCTAATAAAGGCTTTCAACAGGATGCAATTGTTTTGAGATATCTAAGGCTTCGTTACGGTCAAGGCCGTTTATCAGCATGGAGAAAATTCCCGAGCAGGAAGATGCAGGGTTGGGCCCTTCTTTTGTCCATCCCCTTACAGACGACGGCAATGTAGATAATTACTTTAAGGTAGATTAGAGGAAGCATAGATTATATTCACATCCCGACAGTTTGAGATTGCAAAAATCATCAATAAAATCGATGAAGAAATTTAACTCTTTTTTATATTGAATTATGAAATTGAATAGAATAGAAAAGCAACTGCCACTTCTCAAACTGCTGGCCATCATATTATGTTTATGTTTATTTTTCATTCATGTGAAAATACAAAATTATATCAATAGGGCTGTGCTGGAAAGATATAACATTATCAACTATAAAACAGTACATTATCTACAGATAAAAATCGAATGTTAAACAATTATTATGCCTTGTTGATAGTCATTGGGGCTGTAGTGGGTTGGCGGAAAACACCTACCCTACCCAGTACCCTACCCCAAACTGCCTACCCTATCCTGAACTTGAAGTTGAAGTGAAACCATCTACCTCAAATCTCAAGTGATGTTCTGTCTAGACATGGATGGCATGTCACAAATTTTTGGTGGGATTTGTAGGGTTGAACTGCAAAAGTGCAACTTACCTTTGGGTAGACATGTTATCGTAGTATAGTAGCCTATGGCCACAGCCACCCTTTAGCAACTAGATTATGCGTGGGGGTGG
>JAOQGN010078463.1:0-12281 GCA_027564295.1 Himantozoum antarcticum
GTCCGCTAATTCAGGTTTATGCTGAGGATTCGCCAAAATTAAGTCCGCTAATAATTTCTTCCAGTAGGGTATGTCTATATTGTTTCATCCTGAGGTAATAAGCTTTATTACTAACAAGTATTGCGTTTTATTATAGAAAGGTTTCCGAGAAGCATTTTTATCTCGGTTGTAAAATCTTTAACTATAACTATATAATACTTTGATGAAACATACTACAATCATCGGCAGAGTAAAAGCTAGAGTTGTAAATTTCGGGGAAAAGTTTTTCTATAAGGAAGTTTCCTCAAGTAGCATCAAATTTCAACTTCTTTGATTATTGATTGATTGTGTCTGCTTGGTTAGCATCTTGCGACATATTTAAATAAAAAACATTTGTGAAATCTCAACGTTGGCCTAGATACATATAACTATGACAATGTACAAACAATGATGATGTAAATAAAATGTTGTTTGGGGTCCGCAGTGTCTCCGGTGTCTCCAGTTTCAATGTTGCGTAGTTTCAGACACAATAGGCAATAGGCATATCATTCAAATCTCTGTCAGGGCTTGAAAACATTTCGTCATAAGAAAATTGCCACACATGAAATTGGGCTATATCGTAATATTTGATAATTATAACTGAAATATCATGATACAAATTGCTGTGATATATATATATATATAAATATAATTGCAAAAGCAGGATTCCGCTTTAGAAGTGGCCGAAGTTCACGTTGTTATCACATAAACATTTTACCATATTTTCCATATTTTCCTAATCACATCAGACAATAAATTGTTGACTAACTGGAAAGATTTCAAAATTACGTCATGTGATCCAAATCCTAGCCTGTGTGATTGTCTGATTATATGATTATGGATATGAAATAGATAAATTTATGTATCATTAAAAAAAATGTACATTACCATAATTACCATTCATATTCTATTATTTTGATAAATAATAAATTATGATTTAATATAATTATGAACTCTATTGGCTGATCAATGTAGGCCTATGTGATATACCAATAAGATCGTGCTAGCAGAAGTAACGGTGTTTAGTTTAGGCATAAAAACATACTAAAAATAAATGCTGCTGGATGGTCGGTAGGCTACTGGTAAATAGAATTAAAAGGTCATAATAAGTTAAAATTTCAACGTAGTTTATCAGTATAAAATAGTTGATTACTTTTTTTTGTACAGAGGCTGTACATTGCTGCATTATCGGCATGTTTGTTGGTTTGTTTTCTCATCATTTTAGCTGGTAATCCAATAGCCAAGCTACTCGGGGGGGCTCCACCTGGGCTCCTGTATTTTACCTGCTGATCAGAACACAAGGATCAAATTTTGAGTCAAAAATCTTGCCCAAAATTCTTGGCAGAGAGATTTTGACTGCAGCTGAAATCTGAGACGATGTCTGCAGGAGGACATAACATAACAAAGCTTCTACATAGTTACAATCTCTAAGGCTAAACAGCCTTAGTTCGTATAATTGATGGTTTGCTCAAATACGGCTGGCTGTATATTGTAGGCTCAAGATGCAGTAAAAGAAGCAGCTATGAAGTACGATAGGGCGGTGTCAATGCAAACAACGGCCCGCGAGATGGTGGAGGTTGCAGAACAATGCTATGATGTTGAGAAATCAAAGCTGAATTTATCATGGCAGGAAATGTATAACCATGCTACAATAAAGGTAGGAATTGATAGTTGTATATCATAGCTATAACAGGATCATTGGTTTGCCGGTTATTTTTATTATTATTATTATTATTCGTAAGCCCAGTTCTGAATATGACCTTCATCTTCGAATGACTTTGACATGCCTAGACCGACGGGCGGGATTGGGTCACCCCACACACAGTTGAGTTTGTTATCGCTGAGATACTTCCTTTGGAGAATGCTAATATATTGGATTGCTATCACTGGTAGCCTTGCGCAATGAGTATTTCCGTGCAATTGCGGTTTATGAAAAAAATAATAGTTTAATAGAAATACAAAAAACAGGTTCAAATATTTTTTTTTTTTTTTTTATTAATCATATATGCAAACAATTTTTATTCTGCTTGTCCATAGTATAGTAGGCATCTACGACGTTTTCTGCATAAAAATACACAGAGTAAAATACACAGAGTAAAATACACAGAGTAAAATACATAGAGTAAAATACACAGAGTAAATCAAAGTGATAAAATAATAAAATGAATAAATAACATAAAAGTCACATTTGAACAACCATAACATATAAATAATTAAAATTCAGCCCATCGCAAAATTTGAAAACTATTGACTTGCATGGTTGATCTAAACTCAACTTTATCATTTCGGGCCACTCAGACATTGACTTTATCATTGACTGCTGATAAAAATAATAAAATACTAATATTCTAGCTATAGAACTCTATTATCCCTAGGGATAGTAAACCAAAACTAGTTGATATTGTATTAGTTCTGGTATAACTCTGGCATATATTTCCAATCTGTGGAATGTCTCGCAATTTAAGCCTGGAATAAAAAGATTAAGTGTAAATTTTGGACAGGAAAGGAGCAACTGCACAAGTATTATGATTATTATTAGTATGTATAATTATTTGAAAGTAATGTATAAAATAATTCAGTAATAGTATTTAAATATAACTAATTATATACCGGTATAAATAATCTATATCAATACACGTTTAATTTGGAAATTATGTTTTACAGTAATAATTGTCTAAATAACGGAGTAATTAGGTGAGGTATATAAAATTAATTTTACGCTACTATATTGTATTAAATCAATTTGAATTGAATATTGAAATCAAAGGTGTCATAACTATTTCAAGATCTTTGCTTCAATGTTACCACTGTAATTAGTGTAATTTGAAAGTTGAAATGCGTAGATTCAATTTAAACATTTGACCATCCAGTTGTAGGCCTATATCTGATGATTATTAACAAGGCTCAACCACTCAAATGATATATATTATGATTATACAATGTTTTCAGAAAGTTGGGAAAGAGGCGCTAATCCCATGTCACATGAACGTTCTATTAGAGATAGCTACACCCATACAAAGCCTGGCCCTTAGCTCCAGCGCATGGCATGTTCAATATCTTGTTCAATCAACTCTTCCATGACCTCCGAGACCCCTCCGAGCCACTGAACAGTTCATGAAAGAGTGAAATAATGTTGATTTGAACTTGAATGGCTCAAGTATTAAATAACTTACAGCAAAGATGATTAAATATCTTGAATATTTAATTATCTTTGTAGGTGATTTTGTTATAGCCACTTCATCACAGTGAGAGTGCAACTCCAAATATCTATAGTGGATTCCTTGCAATTTTATGATTATTATCAGTTATTGTTTGAATTATGGAAAACTCACGCTGAAAGTAGATGTCTGGGGCAATTTAAGTTAAAGTGTGCTTTTCTGTAAGAGAGTCGTAAAACTCAATAAAGCTAATACAATGATATTTTTGCTTGTTCCAAAGGCACTCCTGACATTGTGGAGTTGTCAGTCCCACATACCCTATTGAAACCTGTTCAAAATATTATACATGTAGTTAATTTACAAAGAGCTCTGGGAAGAGGCTACTATTTATTTATTTTAATAATAATAATTATATAATATTATGATTATAATATTTTTATGTCAGTATTACCCAAAGACCTGTTATATATACATATATGTATATGTATATATATATATATATATGTGTGTGTATAATACCTCTATGGTATTACCTGTCAAATTATCAATCTAATTTCATCAGTAGAATATATAATATAAGGAAACTGATATACTAAACATCAACAACACCAGTGGTGTAGTGGTACCCCTTATTGAATTGTGGTAAGAAAATTTTGGATGGCTGGAAGTGTTCTACACTATTCTACCCCCAGCCAACCCAAAAGTGCAAAATCTTAGTTGGAGTTGGGGTAAAGAGATTTACCAACACACCACTGAACAGCACTGTTAAGTTTCTCCATTGTTTGTAAACAATCCTGCTTTCATTCCAACTCTGGCCAACAGGATATATTATTCATTCCAACTCTAGCCAATAGCCTTCTTGTTGTTCAAATTCAAGCCATCATTTTTCAGCAGACTACCAAAGATAGATTGTTTGAATGATGTTTGTGATCAGCTCTTCCTCTATTGTTAATTTTGTTGACATTGCTCAAGATGTTTTGAGAATGAAATATTTAACCTTTCCATAGTGTATACTACTTGCTACCGACAGAGCAGTGAATGCCTGTCTCTACTGTCTGTGTTTAATCTTACTTTTTGTATGGCCTGATATGGCGTGATGTTTTTGTTAATAAATATTATTATATCCTAGTACATACATGTGTATGCCATTGATGCCTAGCATGCCAGGTAGCAATGGCAGGCAGCAATTGCCGGCTAGTTAAATATCCATCAAAAGTCAATTACTTTCTCCTTGGCAAATATGAGCAGTTTGCTATAAATATCTCTGCCATGATATTGACCTTATTTATGTCAAAGGGGTGGTACCACTCCACCCCTTTGATTTATGTAAGTGATGCCGGGTTTGTGAATGGGAGGACAGGCGGATCTTCCCAGCAACTAGGATACATTTGCAGATACAATATTGCTGCTGTGTAAGGGGTGGATGTTGGTTGTGTGTGGTCAGCAAAGGGTTCTGGTGTAAATAAATGTTAGGCAGTCTAGAATGGCCCAATCTTTATTCCAGCTGCAAAAATAGGCGATATGTTTCGCCATTAGGTTATAAATTTGTGAAGTCCTAAAATAAATTATAAAATTTGTGGTAGAAAATTGTGAGGAGTGCAGTGTGGCAGCATAGAAAGTTGGAACAGATAGTGTGGAGTGGATGTGGATTCAATTTCACATCACATGATTATTTTCTCATGATTACTCGGATGATGCATGATCTGTAACAATCAATTTTCCAATGCTTTTGTTGGCCTGGTGTGCCAGTACTTTTTTTTTGTTTGATAATATAAGACAATAATCACGTCACTTGCTGGGTTTAGCATTGTATTCTTGCAGTATGGTGGATACACTTGAGTTTCTACTTTCACTCAAGGATTTTGCAATGAGTTTGTAATTTTTGCTAAGAAATCTATTACTACAGTTTATAGTTTACTACTATCATTCTTGCTGGAAAGAGGGGCATCATTGTTCCCATCTCATTTGGAAGGTAATGCTTGGAACCCAGAGTATAGTTGTAAATCCTTAGCCGCAAAGTCATCAACTTCAAAGAATGTTTTTTCAATGTTGATAAATAATTATTAATCCCTATGTACGCATGGCACAACATTCCATAATACCTGTATCTGGTTGGTGGCAGTTGGGGTGGCATTGAGGGTGGCATTGAGGGAAGGGCAGAATACAACTGTGTTGTCATAGGAGTTGTGCTTCCATTTATCGCCTATCATTTTATCTTGTGATCGGGCCATCAGGGGTCTACAAGATACCTCTATCTAGTTACTAGTAACCCATTATGAACTCTAAATCATACTAATGTTTTTGGTTGTGCAGATTTTATTCATGACTACTTATTCAGTAACTTCACTACTTCAGTTTTATATATGCGTGTACTACATGTCTATGTACATGTCTATGTACATGTCCATGTACATGTCCACGTACATGTCCATGTACATGTCTATATACATGTCCATGTACATGTCCACGTACATGTCTATATACATGTACGTGTCCATGTACATGTCTATATACATGTACGTGTCCATATTTGTTTATATTCATACTTGTTGCTTGCATTGTTTTGGTTGTAATCCATTCGCTGAGCTAGTCCGGGGAAACCCACTTGGCCTCAGGTACTTTACCTGCTGATCAGAATGCTAGCATCACCTTTAGGTTAAGAATATTCCTTGAGAAAACTCGGCAGGAATCGAGCCCACCACCTTATGAGCCCAGCACCTCACGAGCGAGGTGTCTTGGCCTCGGCTCTTCCTGCTGCCTTATGTTTTTATACAACCTTAAATTTTAGTTGTATTAGTTATGCTAAAATAATAGTTACTATAAGGTATGGATATGCTGTATACCCAGGAGTTTGGGAATATGTGTCTGCCAGTCATAAATTGGTTAAATATAAAGCATGTTTTATCATTTTAAAGAAGTAGTTTTTGAGACAATTAAGTGAGTTGTCTTCTCTCCCAACCGGAGCTGTGTATGAAACCTCTCTCCTTCTGCTACTTCAGGTTCAGTACTAATAACTAAAATAATCCGGCACAAATACAATTTTTTTAATATAATCATGAATGAAAAGTTGAAAACGTAAACTGTTTTAGTGCTCAATTAATGAAAAGTTATTGCTATAGTTGTGTAGACACTTTTGGTAAATGAGTGTTTGGGGATGGGTGGTGGGGGTGGCCTGAGATGTGGTTTGGGGAGGGGTGGCCCGAGATGTGGTTTGCGGGGAGGGGTGTCAATCACTGACATGTTGTTATGTAACTAGCAGATACTGCATTTGTTGGCTTTAACTATCAGATTTCCTGAAAGCATGGGTGATCATGTAAATAATATTCTGTTATGCAGTGACTGGATGCAGAGGCTGACACTCGAACGTGTCAGGCAGAGCAACAAAGAGCTACCTCGGTTTTAGAAGTTGCTCAACGTGATGTACAGAGACAGTATAAACAGCACAGACGGGTTATATCTAAGTCAAAGTAAGTGCTAGTGATAAACTGATAAATTGAGTGTCTAGTGTCTTTGATAATTTATTTTATCAAAAATCTTATATTGAAAGATAATGTATCACAAAATTCAGTACCTGTAAGTCTCGAAAACTTCGACTTTTGTTGCATCAAAGTGCGTACCATACTATAAACATTTGCCCAACAACAACTTACTATCTACTCTATATTATTTCTTGTTTAGAATGGGGAAAACTTAAATCTGCATAGACATTTCAAGAGAGTAAATTATAAATTCGTGAACTCTTAGCCATGTATGAGAAATTTGAGATGGGGTGCCTATTCCACCTCCCTACCTATTTATTAATAGCATAAGATCCTGTTAGGAGCATTCATCTGAGTAGCGGCTTATAATTAGCATGTAGCCTATATTTGTGTTTGCGCTGCTGAAATGCCTACCCTGTGGTGAATCAACATCAATATGTAATAATCATACCTCCCTCATGCAGGTTTACCTACTTGGTTGCTATCTTCTGCTTAGCATTTATTTACACAATCCATAATTATTAAGCAGCAACACCCAACTTAATAGGTTACATTTGAGAAATCCATCTGTTGTTCACGCAGAGTGGTGGATTGGGTTATTGGTGGACACAAGGAGTGGATATTAAATTTAGATTAAGACAGGATGAGAGGGGTGATATTGCCACTGCCATCGCAAATTATTGCTTTGGTTTCACTTTAATTTACTTTGAACTCAGCTGACCTGGTCATTTTGTCTGTTCCTAAGATAGCACCCAAGTTTTCTATTCAATATTATTTTGTCAGCTATTTATTGCTAAAACACTAAATTAAGCTATTTACACTGCTCGAAATTAAATTCACGGGAATTAAGGATATGGATTAACTTTTATTCTATATTTGCAACTTATGGTCAATGAAGATTGTAAATTAGGCAGCCGTGGTCATAGTACAGGATGTTATGACAGTTGTTTCATTCCCTACAAAACTTCAAATGTGAGCAATTAATTTTCATGAGTGTATAGCCAAATATATTATTGGTAGTTCGGCTATAAAACACTAAGATGAAAGTATTGAGTCATTTCATTGCACAGGTGAGTAGTGTAGGCACCTCTAATTGTATGTGTAGAATATAATTAATATCATAATAATTGTGTGTCATAAAATTTGATACACTTGCAATATTTGCATTCACATTCACAGGCATAAAATCTGTTTAGTATATAGACATCAATAAATTAACATTTCCAATGAGCAACTTGCATCAATTGTATTGATTTTTCTAGTTACCTATCTCAAAATAGCCCTCCAGCACCCCCACCCACCTGGCAATGGTCTTATTATCCTAACAAAGCTACGCCGCAGGCTACTACTGTGGAGATAATTTGTGCTGCCAATTGATACCTGCCAGCACATTGTCATAGTTAACACAGCTCCAGTTAACACATCATTAGAAATGAAATCTGTTGAGAGATGTTGGGTATGAAACGTGCATTGCTAATATTTTGAAAACAATTTTAATAGCAGTTAATATTTATCTTTACAAATTTATAATAATTTGATCGCATCAATTTTAAGGATTACGCGACATAAATCGAATATATAAACAAAAAATAATGCAATACAGGCACATTACAACACAGGAAGCTTATTACAATGTAATATGCCTAAAGACGTCAACCCAACATGGCCCTTTACTTAGTATGCAATCCGTTTGTAGGGCATATTATGAGACCAAGTCTAAGTTCCATATATCACTAGAGCAGCAGAGGGACACTATCACCAAAATAGAGCACAATTTCTCTACTGCCAAGTCACTATACTCTGGGGCTATGACTAACCTGGAGGCAATTAGCAATGAAATACACAACAGAAGGCATAATAGTACTAGCAGTGGGCAGCAGAATGGTGAGTGTGCTTTCTCTAGCTTAGTTCTTAGCAGGTAGAAAAGTATGTACGGAGGCGTGCCCAGGTATATTATTTGAAATTCAAAGTCAAGATAGTCAAAGTAAACATAGAATAGCAAAAATTTGTAACTAATATTGTTCAGTTGGAATTAGTTAACTGTACTTATGGCGTAATTTTATACACTTCATTTCACGTGTTTCATACCTCTGTGGCAATTTAATTGGTATACTTAGAATATATTGTGGCGCAATGTGTTATTATCTAGCACTGGCAATTGACAGCTGAATATTTGCTGATTTCTGATTTGCTATATATTTATTATATTCAATATCAAAAGTAATCACATTATCACAATATATGTATATGTGGAACCGATTTGAATGTTGGGTACTAATAGAACCTACATAGTGTAATCAAATATTATTCTGAATTGTTGTTAATTTAATAGTTGTGTGCCCATACAATTAATATAACCATGATCAGACAAATCCATATTTTGTATCACTTTTCCACAATTAACAGTCTATTTTGCACCAATCTGCATTCATATTGCCATGTTCCGACTGTGCAGTCCCATGCCTCACCACAAATTAGATATCATTCTAGAAACTTTGACTATTAGCTAAATGTTGAAGCATACGCAGTCAAAATATGCGTAGATCGTAGGTCTACATACTACTGTTAATGGTTACTATCATTACTTGAACCTGCAGATGCTGATTCTGAAACTACAGAAGACTCAAATCTCAGTCTATCAAATGGCAGCACAGACTCTCTAACTTCTTCATCTGTCAATGCAGAGAATTCATGTGTTGATACTCAGTCCACAGATGGATCAAATTCAAGTACCTCTACTGATGAGCAGACGGACCTCTGCTCTTGCCACAGTGAAGATATCAATGGGGAACTTGTAAGATATCATAGATTACAGTCTAATTAACTCTTTCAATTTGGGAAGCCGATATATCTGCTCAAGCAGTCTTCTCTCTGTGCTGGAAAGCCAGTATAACAGTATTTTCTCGTTACGAAAACTCTAACATCTCAACAAGTAGTTAGGCTAAGCAATTATAGCTGACAATCTTAGCTTTGGTGTAGCCATTTATTTTACTCCCTATCTGAAGTATATTTCAAAGCGCAAGTGACTATAGTTTGCTAACTTTTCAGTCAGATTTAAAAATTGAATCTTAATTTTTTCAGTAACATTCTTTTTCAGTTTCGTCTGTGTGCCTTCCGATGGCGTTCCAAGATGCCAAAACCCCAAACCCCAGATACAATCAAGCTGAAGTCAATGTGACCCCATTAAAAATGAACTTTACAATTTTTTTCTACTCAATGAAAATCAAAGAATAATACTGCGCATTCTAAGATTTATTGGAGTTGCTCATGCATCAATTATAGATGGTGGTACTATGATAACAACTAGTGTAACAACACTTCTGATGATGTATATTTTGATTCTGATACATTGCTTTTTCTAGATGTGAGGTATCTCGTTATTTGATGTAAAGAACATTATCTTTTTTCAAATGACCAAAGATCAAAGTGCTATTTAATACATCCCCTTTAACACTCTTATATCAGGAGCTTGTGCCTGTAGAAAGCTTGGCGTTACCATCAAGCCAGATCTTGGTTGGGATCGTTTTAGACTCTCAATTGTCAAAGGCAAGCCAGAAGCTTTTTATATAAGAAAGTATCTTGTAGAGGATACTTTGCTGTATCCAATGGTGTTTAATTGAATTAACTAAGTAATTACTCACCTCCTAGGTAATCACCTAGGTAATACTCACCTCCTAGGTAATCATCTAGGTAATACTCACCGCCAGTTTAGGATCATGACTATACGTCGACGGATCACATATATCTTTGACCACTAATCCAGCAATATTTGTTCCTGGATACTGCAAAGCATTGTGCAAGCTATTGGACATCACATGTCCTTTATTGGTCTGCAGTACAAATTTCATGGTTACATGTGGGACACTTGCATCGGCCAAAGAACAATACAATCTATACTCACTGAATGTTTGCAAGCATGTGAATCTGTATTATGCTACACTGGTTGTTGATGGACATTGAATAGACATTGCATAGAAGCAGTTTATGCTGGTCTATTATTATGATATCCTCCATGGTAGTTGTTGTATCCTGTCTTATCTTAGCAAAGAGCAGACAACTTTATACTTTACCTGATTGGCTCGTTCAGATGCCTCTATAATTATTACTGTATCTTTATATCATTGCAGCTAGAAGATGATTTGACAGCTGTAAAGAGGAGAAGTGCTAGTTGTAGAGAGTCGCCTGTTTCTATCACTGATAGCCCCATACTCAGAAAGAGCAGGTCAATGTCAGTACCTTCCACACTTACAGATGTCGCTGCGTTCAGCATGAACTCTGGTAAGTCACACTTAGCTTATCTCCCACCGTTGTGACTTGTCTATGACACCAGAACTATCAGCTAGTGAGTGCCTGTTGAAATTTAAAACAGCTTTTCAATTGGAATTAAAATAACCTTCAAGCCATCTTTCTGATGTCAATCTGCCTCTACATGTAGAAATTATTTTCCCGATGCATTACAGCACTGCATGATACTGTGACTATTTCAATTGTCTCAACAATCTATGTGTTAGTTAGTTGAAGTTTTATTGTGCTATATAGAGTATGAAAAAACTAAATTGAGTTACACTAGAAAAGTGCCTCTGTTGGCAGGTGTCATGTTTATTGCTTGATCAGTGGTGTTTGGATTGTTTTCAAGTGATCAAACTAAAAGAGCGCTTGTTTTCAAGTTACCAAAGAAACTGTAGTAATATTGAGTTCATTGTTATAATATGGAGTTCATTATTATAATATTGAGTTCATTATTATAATATTGAGTTCATTATTATAATATTGAGTTCATTATTATAATATTGAGTACATTATTATAATATTGAGTTCATTATTATAATAATTATTATAATATTGAGTTACAAAAATGTATTTGTTGAATGAGTATTTAGTTGACTAATGGCTGAGTAACACTCGTCGTTTCTCAAGCTCTGTCAGCGGTCTACTGTCGGCTGTCTACTGTCGGCTCTCTACTGTCGGCTGTCTACTGTCGGCTGTCTACTGTCGGCTGTCTACTGTCGGCTGTCTACTTGTTGTTCATGGTCATTTTAAAACTACTCATTCTTCTAATTACTCAGTACTCTTGTTTGTAGGTGAACTAAACAGAACTCGTAGTTCAGTGTTAGATGATCAGTCAATACAAGGTGCTCTATCTAATGTATACTTTGATACGGATTGTGAATGTACCAACCCCGTCAAAGTTCCCAGTGTGTGTAACACGCCTCCACCATCAGGTAGGTTAATAGTGGCCATCACGCAGCTATTGTTTAAACTGTATGTGGTACTGGTGCATTAGGTCGTATTACAGTGTGATATTATTATTATCACTGGGTTTCTATTTCACTCTTTGAAGTATAATCTAGAGTCATCTTACCTCAAAGTTGGTGCCAATTATTGGTAATGGAATGGGAAGCTGTCATCTATTATCCCGTGACCAGTCGAAGCGAGGAGTGGGAACTATATGATAAACGCATGCATACATGTGTATATACATGTACAAGCACACAGGCCTAAATTTCTCTAAAGGGGCCTCTGATATCAAAATTACATTTCTGAGACAACCTGACTTCCAGCCAACCTCTTTAGAAGAAATTTTATTCAATCACAACGAAAACTTTAGCAAAGCAAGCCTTAGTAT
>JAOQGN010078574.1:0-12280 GCA_027564295.1 Himantozoum antarcticum
CCCTGCTATCTCTAGGGTTCCGATGCTATCTCTAGGGCACCCTGCTATCTCTAGGGTTCCGATGCTATCTCTAGGGCACCCTGCTATCTCTAGGGTTCCGATGCTATCTCTAGGGCTACGATGCTATCTCTAGGGCTACGATGCTATCTCTAGGACTACGAAATTTACTTGGGCTTCAAACAGGAAGATAAACATACGTAAAATGTTGGGTAAAAAAATAGCATGTAAAAATAGTATGGTATTAGTAACACACTGTATCAGTAATATACAGTATCAGTAATATGATACTCTGCCGTTAATGATGACATACATCCTTGATACTTTAGTACATTGCTACATTATTAAAAAAGTTGTTTTTATATTGTTTATGTTGTTTATGTTGTTTATGATGAATCAAAAGTGTCTTTACCAAAACTATCATTATCAAAAGTGTCTAAACAGTAGGAGAAGTAGGCTCCATTCAGTCACTGTCCATTCATGTGAGTTTGGTGCATCTGTTTTTCCAAGCCAACAGCATAAATAATTTGTCTGGTGTTCCAGGTTTGAAGGATTTACCAGATGTCGGTGATGCGTAGCAACAACAATGTTATTAGGCTACAATTTGTAACATTGTTTGTGATGCTGCTGACATAAATACATTTGGTGTATGAGGAGGTCATCATAATTATATTGATTGTCAATAAGTTTGTTGTTATTCAATATATTCAGCAGCCAGTATATAAAATAGACTAGGTAGACTAAAAGTCTGAAGTGGGCACGACATCGTCCACTTCCTCCTTGTAGGCTTTGAGAGGTACCATTCCTGGGCCATATTCATGTACCTCTTTATAGAATCTCATGTCTGCATTATGCCCTGTCTTGGCTTTTACTTCATCTTCTCTAAGTACGTAGCGTAGAGTGGGCGAATCCACAATGTCTCTTTTAGCTTCTCCTCCCTGGTAAGCACTCAGTCTAAAATTGATTGATTGAAATTTATTGGTCATAAAATACATATAAATATAATTATGAAATTAGGTGCGATGTAAGTTGCTGTATGCCTACTAAAGGATAATTAAGCTACACTATAAATAATAAATAAAAATAGATAAAATAAAGAAACTGCACTACAAATACACTTAGCAGCTAAAAACATTAGACCAGCTCTAAGATAAAATAGACTAACCTACTAAAAACAATAATATGTTGACTATCTAAGGATCTTCTCGTTCAGAAATAAAATCAAGTGTCGTAAAAAGCATTTGTTATTGTTACCTATTGCACTTCTATGTTGAGTATTTTTAAAACGTCCTGATGGTAGTTGGACTAAAAAGTTATGTATAAAATGTTCAGAAAATGGTAGTTTACAAGTTAAGCATTTCATTATGAAATTAGTAGTATAAGCATAACTGATGCAGGATGGCTTAGTGGCCGACTGTTTGGGCTGTGGTAAAAAGATTAGATCTTGACTTTGTGTTGAGTCACTGTATTGAGTTGACGGTTTAGGCGTTAGGCTGCTACATGGTTACACCAAGCCTCTGTGTTAATTTATAAGCACAGTTCCTAGTGTATTTTGTCTGTAGCTAGTAACAATTTGAAAGTTAGTGTCCAAAGTCAATAATAAAATTAACAGGAGGCAAATTCAGGAGGCAGATTCATGAGGCAGATTCAGGAGGCAGATTCAGATTGATTTGTTGATTAAAACAAAATGTACCCTACTGGAAGAAATTATTAGCAGACTTAATTGCGAGTCAAAAACTGAATTAGCAGACTTTATTTTTAGCGAATTTTGAACTAGTGAAATTTAATATCATAAAAAGTGTTGTTTTCAATATAAAACTTTCAAATTTTAGTAATGTACTAGCATTTTGAAATCTCTGAAAAAACTTAATATTAGTGGAATTACTTTTGGGCAAATTTTTCATTAGCGAGCTTAGCTAAATTTAATTCTAACTAATAATTTCTTCAGTAGGGTATATTGAAACAGCAACATAAAAACACAAATATAAAGTAGTATGTGTTGAGCATGTGTTCATTCATCTATTGGATTTCATATAAATTCTCAGTAGCCATTTTTACTACTCTTTTTTGGGTGGGGTAACTCGGAGTTGTCTCCTGTTTGGGGCTCATCTATGAACGATGGTACTCTGACATGATACTTATCCAAACAATACTTGATTAAATACCTGATATTCCAAATTCAGCAGCCGTAGCCACTAAGCCGATAGCATAAGCATGATTTGATTTATGAGTTTGTCTGATATTGTGTTGTATAATCAATACCAAATTATCATTCGATGTTGTTTGATTCAAGGTCAAGTTTATTTGCAGCCTATATTGTGGTTTCACAAGCATCAAAGGCCAGTAAGTATGTCATGTTGCACACTTAGTTCCTTTTACAAATTCACTGCTTCAAAATAAAGGGTGCTTGGATTAAAATTGAAAGACAATTTACCATTATTTGACTTTGCTGATCATATCGGTAAAACTGACTATGGAGGCTATAGTGGTCTATAAAGGCTATAGAGCCGTGTGAGTGTAATGCAAAGATTTCGCCAATGCGATATAAACTAATCTGCAAAAGGGATTTGAGGGTATTCTTTGGGAGTTGTCCTCTCCTAATGGGTGTTGTCTCCTCCTGATCATCAGTTGTCGCCACCGCCAAACCTAATTAACTTTAATAAATTTTATTACACACCAGATAGATAGGTTCAACCATTTATTATGACAACATAGTTCAGTTTAGATAGATTATGACTGTATACCCCCAAATGATGTATTAGTCGGCCTCCTACATACATGGATGATCATTGAAGAGAGACTTAAGCTTTAAATATGCCCCAATGACCTATTAATCATCCTCCACCTCCACTTATAGAGGCATACTTGGATCATCAATGGAGATAAACAAAAAGACAATTACCCTACCATTTTACTTGCTGATCATATCTGTAAAAACTGTGCTACGATGGATATGCCAGGGAGCTGAACTCACTCTGGGATATGCTACATTACTATGGTTAAAAGAGATGAGTTCACAGTATTCACGCTATTTTAACACACTTCTACAGGTTGTAAGCTACTAAATAACTGCACAGTAGCTACAGGCTATAAAGAAACGCCAGGATAGTATTAGTATAGTCATCAAACTAAGGCTATAACCGCCCATGTTATGGGGATGATATATCTAGAGGCTCTAACTAACTAATCACACGTTGTCTGGGTTACCTAGGCTTCACAGATTTATTGATCTCTACTGGAGCAGAACCTCTATTGGCTCTGGCCACTGCTGCCTTATTAATCCGTTCCCTATTTGGTACAAAATCACAATACAGAGGTTAAAATGTAACATAAGATATGTGGTGAGCCGTTGCAGACAAAACAGCAGTATTTGCAATTTTTGAGTTTTTTAAGTCAACATTCATGCTAATCGTATTCATCGTATCCAATAAATATATACGCAATTTAAACATTAAAATTTACTGCGCTGAATTGATATAATGGTTTAATGGTCATCCCTAGTTCGAAAGACTCAGGTTCAATGTTTGATCCCGGGTCGAGGTTCACCAAGCACTTCTCAAAATGTTGAGTGAGTGCTCTGCGCAGTAAATTCTGCGAACAAAACTTGGGGCTGTATATTTCCGAGTCAAAAAGGCAATATTAATTTGCATTCATTCTATTTTTAAACAATCTCATAATTGGGTAGAATGTAAATAATGTTATAATGGAATGCGATCTAAATTCATATAATGTCTGTAATATCATGAGAGCTTATGTGCATACAGCTACCAATACTCCATCAGTTTAAATTTACACAGATCATTACACAGATTGTTGCCATGTATAAAGTCGATATAAACTTTACTCTTTAGGCAGCACTGCACAGCTGCCAAGCTACTGCCAGCGAATACAGGAAGGGGAGGGGTATGTAGATTTGCTAAACCATAGAATGCTTACTTGATAGTCTGCCCAGCAGCCGAGTCTCCTGGTACAGCCGTGTTCAGTGCATTCTGGGCATTCGTCTGAGAGTAGAGGCCGATTGGTGAGTTATACTGTAGGTGGGCAGCTGAAGCTGTTGCACTGTCACAAAAAAATAGGTAGAATGTGTTCATTAAGATTTCAGAGCAGTAGATAGGCTGGAGAGGGCTTTGGTTGCCTAAGATGCCTGGTGGGACAATAATTATTTGCACTACCAGGTACATCTCTCTGTTAATAAATTATATTTGAAAATAAAGGGAGTTATGTTCTCTCAGGCTACCTAATAATAGAAGACAACGCTATGTAAATCTATACTTTACAAAACCATGACACTTTCATGACTTTCTTGCAAAAGTGTGCCATTAAATGCTGAATAGCACATAAATATTTACCTGTATGGATTTCTGCTTGGCTTGTAAGCTAAAGGTCCTGGTGTAGGTCGGTTGAAGTTGTGGGGTTGGTAGAACTTCTTACCTTGGTTACCCTCAGGCCCTTGTGCTGGAACCCAACCATAATGCTGTTGATTGTTAGGCTCGTTGTAATAACCTAAATGATAATTATTTAATATTATTGGATGTTATTATATCAATATTACTGATATATACACACATTTACAAGTATCATGATAGTTATAGTCTATCTAACCCCATGCACAGGTGCATGCTAGTCACACCCTAACAGAATGTCTGGGGACATGGCCATGGCCAATGTGTATACAAGGTACGTTCGCAGGTCACAATACTATTGATTACTTAGATAATGAGTAAGTACAGTACATCAGAATACAAGAATCGACAACGACAATGAGCATTATTGTGCTAATTGCTACGACCAGAGGACGAAAGTTGATCTATAGCTCTGGAGTTGTCCTCCCATACCACATTGATTTCAAACCCACAATATAGAGGTATATGCAGAGGATGCCCTGGCAAATTGACATAGTTCTATATCGAAAGTCAGTGCCGGATCTCCACCATTATCAACTTTAGAACTCATAAAACTCTAAATGCTGAAGCGCCTGAGAAAACGGTTGAGTGCTGACAAACCACAAAATGACAAGATCAACGTTTACAGTAGCAAAATAAGGAATTACTAGTAAGTACAAGTAGCTCTCAAGACATTGCCCATTGAAATAAAAGCCAGGCGGTAACGGTAATCATGCATAGCAACAACCAGAACCAATAACATCTCTATAAAATGCTTCAAGCCTCATAAAATAAATATCGCATTGCACAATGCCAATAATATTATCATTCGTCTAATTAGCATGATTCCATGATTACTCCGCTGTCACAGTAGAATAGTCTGGTGTAAAGCAAAGCCCCAATTACCTGCTGCTGCCAGCATTTACTGCATTCAACATAATCAAACAACATATGAGCAGCTTGATGTGAACAGGACCTTGAAGTGAGAACTGGGCACTAGCTCGCCACCCCCAGTTAGACATTTCACAAGAAACCTCAACTTGAATACAAGCCGATGCCTTTGTGAGAATGGGTGACCCGACTGTGATGAGCACCATATTTTGTCGGCTATAAATTTATCAACAAAAAATGGAAAGATATATAAATATAATGCAATGCAATTACAAATTATAACTTATTATACACTTATTATATTATACTAGAAATAATAATATATTATAAATTATAACTTATTATATATTTAATTAAATAGCATTATGTTTTAGATTTTATACTTTTATTGCTTGTACATGTATAAACATTTTCTTTTCTTTTCAAATTCTATAAAGCTTTTTAGAAAAAACATTTATTTTATAGAAAGTTTTTAGACAGCGACAGATAGCTTTTTATTTCTCATTGATTTCATGAGACGATATAGAGAGGCACATACACTGTAACATAACATAAAATATAACATAATAATTATGCCTTGACCTAATTGTTTGGGTCAATCATATTTACATGGCTTGTATGTTTAAATCTTGGAGGTAGAGAAATTTTCGTGGAATGACGATTGCTTGCCCGTTACTAACAGCTTCTCAGCTTTAGAGGGGGAGGTTAGAGTACACGATGTACCCTATTTATAGTTGACATGTGCAGCTTGTGCATTATAAGTCAGTGACTTCAAAGAACCCTGAGTTATTTTCAAATGACTTATCATATTTAACAACTTCTCAGCATCAGGGAAGGTTAAACACCGCAAGAGATGTAACATACGTAAGCCTATTCCCATAGGCGTAGGTGTGAAACAGTTAATAGTAGAAATGTAAATACTGCATGAAATTATTGAACTATATAAGTTGTGAGTGTAGCTTTCACTCGAATCTAGCGAAAACGTGAAAAGTAAATTGTTGCAGGTCGAGCAGCATACATTGAACTCAAATCTGGAGTTGCTTTGTTCCCAGCAATCTGTTAGATTTTCTATGCTAATATAATTCCATTGACCTGTTGCACTGTAATCTAATGTAAATAATCTTTCTCAGTAAGTTAGCCTATGTTCATTATACAAATTGTGAACAATGTCAGGAGGAATTCAAACTGCGCCAGTTTGAACGACTGTTTACAACACACGGCATGTTTTGATATGGTGCAATCCTCAAACCCTGGGAGGTTTTGAGGTTGATTGTGAGGTTTTCGTCCCGTAGAAGGTTTCCTCCTTGCCCACATCGAATCACTACGCCAACATCTGCGCCGTGGACTTCCCTCGATTAGCTCAGCTATTGGATTACCACGTACAAATAATATCGCTAGGGCAGCGAACGACAAAAACAAAGCAAAAATAAGCCCGACCACAAATCAGGTAGTGATCATAAAACTTTTAAACACAAACTTCAATGCCAGAATGTAAACCCAATTCTGAAATCTAAACATAGGCAGTCAGCCTATCAGGCCGTTCCCATTTCAACGACGTCGCTACAACCCACATATGCACAGGCTTATCCTAGTAGTCCAGTGTAGTAGACACTGCATTTTTTTAAGATGATGAAAGTTGTTCTTACAAAGGTAAATATTGTTCTTATGCTCTTAATTTGTTTATGCGCAAGCAGTATTATTTATTTCTTGCATTTCTGGCAGAGTTGTTAGTCATCATTCTAACATCAAACAACTAGGGTTAGCATTGATTTTGTTAGTATAACTACGAACTATAAACTTGCATATCTGTTAGTTCAAATTTGTGCTAGACACGAGAACGCCACCATTTCCGTTGCAAACGTCTACAAGTACCTCTACAAGCCTCACGTAGTCACGCATGACAGCCGGTACGAACCCATTTGCTGATGAGGTGCCATTGGCATTGCATTTGTATGAAACAAGTGTTTGTTTCCAAGGCTATGAGATACAAGGTTTAGCATAGCTTGATCTTGATGTGATAATTTACTACCTTGAGAAGCATCAGTGTACAGATGTGAGCCTTGTGTGTATTGGTTACTATATCCGCTGTTGGGGTTATACATGTTCTACAAGACAGTATAGGCAAAATTCAATATAAAACAATAATTAGCCAAAATTATTGTTGTTTTGCTCTATAGAAATAGATTAGGTAAAATTGGAACAAGTTGAATATCAGATATCCAATTTACCAAACAGGAGGTGTTTGAACATTCCCCATGTATTATTTGAAAAGTAAGTTATTGCCAATATACACAGCACCACACCACTATCAGTTTACCTATTCAAAACACTAACACTTCTTGTGAATATAATAATTATTTAATACCAAAGTTATTTCTAGATAATAACAAACATGTTACTATAGGTATGTACATATAGGTACTGATTCTAATTTTAATGTTTCAATTAAAATACAACTATATACAACTATATAAAACTATATGGACAAACCTCATAATTTGTATGTAATTTTGCTGGATAATGTAATATAGATAGTCAAATAGAAAATAAATAATAGATTATAGAGCAAAATTAAAGCAAGAAAATACAAAGAGAACAATTGTGTGAGATCACTTGTGGGCGAACGAAGCTGTTATAATTATGGCTCACCAGACGAGAGCTAACTAAAGATAGCTATACAGCTTATGTAGTCCTAAAAAATATTAATACGGAATGCAAAGCTATTATATTAGGCAATGAGTACATAGTAATATTATTATATTCACTGAAAAAACCTGCATTCAAATATTTATGATGTAAGGCAGTACAGTAGCAGTGTGCTGTATGTACGGCATCAAGCCAAGAACAGGGAATAATATTCTACCACGAGGAGTTGTTACTGCTGTTACGTAATACAGTATATTGAATAGTATAAACTGTTATTCAAGATTTCAACTATCTCATTCTATTTTTTAAGTGCAGAATTCACCAATGCTATGTGTTGTAAGTAAGCATCTAGATTTGTATCATTCCATAAAGCCTGCTTCACACGGTTTACTATGTGAATGTGTGAATTAGCCTTTACGGAGTTACTCAAATGAAAGTCAGACACTGTTTATTTCTAGGCTTGCACATTGTCCAAGATGTGAATATAATAATTACAAAATTTGTCTAGATCTTTTTCAGATGTATTTAACATTTGCTTCCTTTGCCAGAAAACCTTATTTTAGCAGCAAAACTAGGTATGCTCATATGAGCCATATTATTTTGGTACAACGATTGCGATTGGCATATAACATGTTGTCAATTGCCGAAGATATTAGCTAAATTTGGTTAATTCGGCTATAAAAAATTGTTTTAAATCAATTTGTTTTGCAAGTATAATAAGTGTTGCGGTCTGGTTTGCAGCCTGAGAGTTCTTGCTTATGCATTTTAATTCCATGCACGGTATGAAATCCAATTTCGCTTGCTTACAAAATTCTATGGCGGAGTACCAGATAGAAGCAGCTAACATCTTCCGAGTTTGAATAGCGTGTGGAGAAAATGATGCTTACCTTGTCGTTCTGTTGACTTTCAAATGTGGTATGAGGTAGAGTCTGGTTAGGTCCCGTCCTATAAGAATGCAGAGATATAAATATATACATGTAGACGATATCTTAATATTGTATGAAAATACTAAAACAAACTAGCTTCAGTCGGACGTGCAAGCATTGCCTCCCAGAGATGGGTCAATGCTTAAAAACAATACTGTTTTTAATTCAGTCTTTTATATAGTGAAATGCTTGCTTGAGAAGATTTTTGTGAGTCATAGATCACATAATTATATCACAATTATATGGCAATTATATTTTCATCAATATGATTGTGACTGAAAGATGATAGCCTGAAGGAAATGAATTAGAATTAATGTGCTCGGTCAAAGATGAGAGAGAGGATTTCACTGTGAACAGGAAAAGTGTGACACAAACAGACCTGTCCTGAGTGCTGGATAGAATACGCAGAGAGACCTGACTATTTTTGTAATTATTGTTATTGTTATGATTGTATCAGTAAACATGATAATAAAAGGTCATTAAGCATAAAATAGGATCAGCATACAGTGTTGCACAATGACAACGGCAAGTCTACCTATGTTATTTTGGTGAAAGTCTTTGGCATCTATTTCCGTTTCACTTCACTGCCATACTTATAATTGACAATTTGACACAGTCTAGTTCTGGCCAGTCCTGAGATAGAACATCGGCATTTCCCAAAAAATAATAATTATAATATATAGCTAATAAATAATGAGTAACATGAACGCATCGCTTTAAACTGGTCATGTTCATGACAATCTCACAAGTGGCATATTTTAGAATTCAGTTAACATAGTTAGTTAGTTTGGAAATTGGCATTTTAAACTTCTTCGTGGAAAATTTACAGCCTGCGCGGTATATAAAGCCTTACTAAAAGAGAGAGAGAGATATAAAAAAAGATTTTAACTGCATCACCATGTTGATCTGTTGATCCTCCGAGTGTTGCTATCAGGTCTCCTTTTACAGCTATATCAGATCTGATCATTGGTTGCGGCAACGATTTAGCATTAACAAGTCTGTGGTCATGATAGCATGCATACTTCCCGATGTTTCTCGTTTCAATCACACACCGCTGATACATCTAATCGTCCGGCAATTACAGTTGCATAAATGAGGCTATCTGAGCTTCATTAAGTTGCATTCTAAAATTACAAACCTTTTGATCCTGAGTGTAAGTTCACCGCCCGCTGACTTTATTGCCTGTTCAGCAGCAATGTGAGTTAAATGAAAGGCTTCACGATTGTCTATTGATACAATGATATCGCCTCTTTGTAATTCCCCTTCAGCTGGACTACCTGAAAATACCTACAAGCAGTGACAAACAATTGTTGTATAATATGTAACTGTAGCTAATAGTAATGCCACTGTAAACATAATGGTTGTTTAGTGAACAAATAATTTTATTATTGTTGTGGCAAAGCGTAAACAATCGATTGTCATTGGGTTTCGAAACAAATTTGTCTGCGAGTTTCTTACAAGTTACAATGACCTTTCTTGGGAAAGCAATATGAAATATGGAAATTATATTCAACTCTATAATAATGAATAAATGAACACAATTTTTTGCTAAACCAATAATACCTGATACTTACTCATACTTACTTATGTCTCATACGTACATACTTTATGTTAAATTGTTGCCAGTAAACTATGAAGTAAAAAAAACCATAAGTATCATGCAGGCTGGAGATAAGACATGTACAGTAAAAGTCGATACAAAACAGCAAACTGTTATATTTTGTAAATATTCGCTTTGTCTTATGACATAATGCTTTGCATACCAACATGAATATAGCTAATGAAAATCTATAGTTTAGTTAATAGCCCCATTCTGTCATTTCATTCTTGTTTCTATTATTCATTCTATTATACATGTAGCTCCTAAATAATTGACAATGAGTTATTTCACACTTCAGTAAAGCAGGGATTCTTGATTAATGTGATTCTTTTTATGTATATATATATAATTGATACAACATCATAGGATCATAGAATAACAAAGAAGAAAATATGACATAAAATGGAGCAAAAAAAGCACGATTGAATACAGTACAAATCAAATTAAAATTTGTCATTTCGCAAAAGCTGAAAAGTAAAAATGATGTGTTAATTTGTTTAATCCTAAGACTTGTCACAATGCCAGCATGACTAAGCAAGTTATGGTAATTTATATTGCATTTACTTACAATCACTCGGTGTGTGTGTATATGTGTGTATATGTGTGTATATGTGTGTATATGTGTGTATATGTAAGTGTGTATTTGCTATAATCACTGGCAGTAATGGCAGCTTGACTGTACACAGGTGAAAGTTATAGGGTTAAATACCTGCAGTCAGCAAACGGCAGTTCAATATGCCAATAAGTGGCAGAGTTCTAAACTGAACTATAACATTTTATAATCAGACAGTACTTAGCAGATGCCATAATACGGTATTATATAGTACAGCTGCATATACTGCGATGTATGCTCGTACAGTATATACAGTATATGAAGTAGATCTTATTTCCTCATCCTGTAATAACTTTAGCATGTTTGCCATAAGCCAGTAGGCCAATTATATCTTGGCACAAATAAAAAAGAGCGATATTACATCAGAGCTAGTACAGTATAATAAACTGCTATTTTAGAGAGAGAGGATAATTTCCACATATTGTTTGCACGGATAAGGATTCTTTCAAACTATAAGCATCATCTGATAAGAAGCTAAGATATGAAGATAAGCTACTGCAATGGAGAAAAAGCAGGCTGTGGAGTTGTCTTCCCAATATTATAATCAGAACTCCCCATCCTCAGTGCATATATATTGGCTGTCGAATGTCGACCAGGCAAAGCCTAAAGCCTATATTATCACCTCAATGTGGCAATGCCCACTATGCCATGCCTGGGACTGGGTTCCTAAGCAATATCAAGAGTGAGGATGCAGTCAGGTAAGAGCAGAATCGAAACTATTACCATCGTTTCTCAATTGAACCATATTAATATATTGGATTACACTTCATTTTATTTCCAATGACCACATCTTCGAGGATTATTTCATGACACCGCTATTTTGCTTTTATTGCAAAGGTGGCAGAATTAGTCAAAGCGACAAACCTTTCTTTTCAAGAGTTGTCTGCACTTTGTTGGATACTCTAGATTAATATAATTCTGACATTGACTATATTATTACAATATGAAATTAACACACCTGTGTGTGATTTGTTTTAACTTAATGATTAATTGTACATGTAATCTATTCGAATTCTTTATTTTGCGGCTGTAAATCTGGCACATCCACATCACATCAAACATTAGCTGTAATAAATGTAGTCATTGCCAGCATTTCCCAACCGGTAAGAGTTATGGTAAAAATTATGGAACGACTCTGAATATAGATGTCATAACTTGCCAATGAAGTTGGAAAATTTCTTCCAAATCAAACCAAAGTTGCTGTCAAATATATTGGTTTTATATG
>JAOQGN010078685.1:0-12278 GCA_027564295.1 Himantozoum antarcticum
GAACTGCAAAATCACTTAGCTACACCCATTATTCAGTCATTTACCATATTATCTCATAGCTTTTTTGTTCTGCCATATATGCATTTTGTTCATTGCACAAAGTATACATCTGATGATTGACTTGCTACATGCAAGGCATGAAACTATTAGTAATGAATATATTTTTATTCAAATGAAACTAGTTGATCTATTTTATTCTATATATATATATATATACATATATATATATATGATTGATTTATGTTTATACTCCCAAGTCTAAACCACATAATGAAGAATGATTTCATAATTGTTTGCTATTTCTAATTTAATGAGTGGTTGTGCCACCTGTTGAGAGCTTTATTTCACAAAAATAATCATCTAAAACTATGAGTGCAGCAATGGCAAAACCATTTATTTTGCCTGTAATCATTGGGCTTGATTACTTCATTGGCAGATTACATCAAAATTCAAGTGACTATTTGTACAAAAATATAATGTTTGGGATTATAACAGCAGAACTCATTCACTCCGAAGCGCCGGTGAAACCGGAAGTAGATCGTAGTCAATCCTCCGAAGCGACGCTGTCACCGGATAGTTCCGGGTGAGGCATAGGCGTCCCTTAAAAAAAGCGTATCTTCAATAATAATCAAGCTATCGCCATAGGTTAAGATTTCCTACGAGAGGACACATGGAGCTCTACATTGATATATGGTAATTCATATTAATATTGAATTGGAGATCATGGTTTCATCGAGTCAAATAAAGATTTGTTTTGCCTGTAAGAGCTTTTTTTGCCTATAGTGCCAGTTTTGCCTATAGTGCCAGTTTTCTCTTTACTTTGGGACGCGACCTATATGGAAATCATCATATCTTGAATTAGAACAGAGCTAGAGGGCTAATTATTTTTACATTCGATTTGTAACGACTTTAGCTACACACCGATATATAATTAGCATTAGAACTCAGCAAGGGTCATGAAGAAAATTTGTTTACCTTAGATACCTGTATATCAGCTGTGATTTGGGGACAGTCAGGCTGTTTGGTACTTACTGTTCCACCCAGAGGTTGTAGGTTGGTGTTGACTATATGTTTCTGGTGTAAAATCCTTCAGAGAATCCAATGGTGCAAGTTAAAAGTTTCTAAGATTAATCGTTTTCACAATATAAAAATGAACTTGTATATTAATTTTGTATTATGCTGATTTATCGCGTCCACTCATTAAAAATATCACGTAGTGAATGAGTTACTGTTGATATCAATATACCGCTAATATAAATATTCCGGTAATTGATATAATTATTATTGTGCATCTCTATATATGCCACTCTAGTACATACGTTAATCTCATCAGCGCAATTGTTAGTCAATGTGTGGAAACATCTTGCTTCCAATATAAATGCTATCTTTCCTTGTCGGATCGGTCTTAAAAATATCGTATAATAGAAATATTGAGCCAATTAATTGCACGGTTGTATCCTACTAATTATGTAAGCTAAACTTGCCTCTTTTTCATTTAGCACACTAAAAGGCACATAGCCCTACTGGAAGAAAATATTTGTGAGCTCCAGATGTGGGCTCGTTGGCTCCCGATCGTCCATACAGCGGATGCAGTAGATTGACGCCCGTAAAATACTCGTATCTCAAATAATTTGGGCTATCACCATAAAAATTTGTTTTGCCTCAGAGTGGACACTTACAGCTACCCGTTGATATACATGTATATAGTAATCCATAGTATTATTGAGTTATAGTGATCATATATTCACCGAGTCAAATTTATTTCATTTTCATGGCGGCAATTACTTTTTTTATTTTGTGCACGTGTCCCTTATAACAGTTAGCATATTTAAATTAGAACAGAGCTAGACAGCAATATTTTTCTACATTCAATAGGGAAAGAATTTAGCTACACTCCAACGTACAATTATTGTTGGAACTGGGCAAATGTCACGATTGAAGTTTTTTGTTATTCTAAAATCCTAAATTAGCCGTCATATTGAAAAGTATGACGAAAGTATAATTGTACCTCTGTACAAGAATGAGCCGGGCTCGGTCTTGTCTGCTCGCCAAAGCGAGGCGAATATTTTCCATAAAAACTGTAGATGCATATCGTGCATTTTACCGCGCTTCCCGGAAAATACATATTCCATTTCGCTACTGCGTTATGGACTAGCTGTGCATCCTACCATACAAGAACATTGTATGGAGAAATTAGGCACATTCTGACTTCTGATGTTCTAATTCATCGCTCGGTATAATTGCTTTTCAGTTTGGTCCCATTGACTTCGACTTGGAGTTGGGGTACTTGGAGCACTGGTGTTACAAGCCGCAAATTGGAGCTTAATCTTAGGCCTACCAACTGCACTTAAAATGAATTTGAACCATCGCTCAGGAGGGAATTCTTTCCATTTTGACTATTACATGTAAATATTTATGAGAAGAAACTAATATTTCTATAATATGTAATTTAATTAATATTTTATTGTGTATTATTTATTTAGAGCCGTAGCACATCAGCTGACAGAAGAAGAAATAACTCAGGGCTTCACATGTCAAAACTTTGTACCCGATCAGATTGCAGAGCTGGGATAGTATCTTATGTGTGCATGTAATATAATAGACAGCCTTGTATAATTATATATACCACTCAGGTGGTTTCTCTATGGATGTCACCAGGTTGTCACATGATGGATACCTCTCAGGTGATTACACATGGATACCACTCAGGTGGTTACATTATGGATATCACTCAGGTGGTTACATTATGGATACCACTCAGGTGGTTACACTATGGATACCACTCAGGTGGTTACACTATGGATACCACTCAGGTGATTACACATGGATCCCACTCAGGTGGTTACACTATGGATATCACTCAGGTGGTTACATTATGGATATCACTCAGGTTGTCACACTAGGTCACAAATTACTCGTGTGTCATTGATATTCGGGTATTAGATGTGCATGCTATGGCATCTCCTGTTGGCCAATCTGATGATAGAGAATGATGAGTGACGAAATGTTGTAGTTATTAGAGTTTAGCCTAGCCCATAGCAAGGATCTATATCGTGCCCTGCAATGTGACACCCAATGTTACATATACTATCAAGTCATAGCAAGGATCTATATCGTGCCCTGCAATGTGACACCCAATGTTACATATACTATCAAGTCATGAAATAGTACATGTATATACAAGAATTGAATATTTAATATTATTGCTATAAGATATTTGTATTGAGTACGTGAAGGCAACTCCTACACCCTGTACATAGACACGTATAATACTACTACTATGGTGTTTTATACCTTATGGGTTACAGTGTACATAAGTCAATGATTATATCTAAGTTACCGCATTGTTACATAATTGTAATACCTTCATACTTCGGTCGTATTTAGAAATGTTTTATATATTATTAATTTGCAAAGTTATATTACTAAGTATTGCATTAATAAAGCCCTTTTTTGTATATTACTAGTCATTCGGAGTTATGCTCTTTCAACAGGTGAATTATTTCTCTTCAGGCGTTGTATGATTATTGCATGGAAATATTCAGTATTACAAAATACAGGGAGCCATTGTAGAGCTTTCATATTTCTGACTAGAATAGAATTCTAACCAGTACCTCTCTGTTGTATGGCATGCGTAACCTAGCGTAGCGTAACCAAGCGTAGCGTAACCCAGCGTAGCGTAACCAAGCGTTGCGTAACCTAGCGTAGCGTAACCAAGCATACCGTAACCTAGCGTAGCGTAACCTAGCGTAGCGTAACCTAGCGTAGCGTAACCTAGCGTAGCGTAACCAAGCGTACCGTAACCTAGCGTAGCGTAACCAAGCGTAGCGTAGTCAAGCGTAGCGTGACCAAGCGTAACCTAGCGTAGCGAAACCAAGCGTAGCGTAACCCAGGGTAGTGTAACCAAGCGTAGCGTAACCAAGCGTAGCGTGACCTAGCGTAGCGTGACCTAGCGTAGCGTGACCTAGCGTAGCGTGACCAAGCGTAGCGTGACCAAGCTTAGCGTGGCGTAACCAAGCGTGGTGTAACCAAGTGTGGCGTAACCAGGCGTGGCCTAACCAGGCGTGGCGTAACCAGGCGTGGCGTAACCAAGCGTGACGTAACCAGACGTAGCGTAACCTGGCGAAGCGTAACCTGGTGTAGCGTAACCTGGCGTAGCGTAATCAGGTGTATCGTAACCAGGTGTAGCGTAACCTGGCGTATCGTAACCTTGTTAAGGGAACTAATTCTGACCACAGCCTCTGGGATTCAAGTCCTGTGCGGTATCTATTGAGCAAAGATATATTTTCACATTGTTCCAGTCAACTCAGCTGCAAATGAGTATCGGCATTAGTTGGGAACTTCACCTGCGTCAGACTGATATCCTGTCAAGGGAAGTCTTGTACTCTCAGTCGCTTAAATGTCATAGAAACTGGGATAAACTCCGGCCTTGTAGATCTTAAGATCTGGATAGACGTTTTCCCTCTGTTAATTCATGGAAGTGTCAAGTTTCAAAATAACATATTTATTGTCAATTGATATCTTTGCAAAAGTGATGGAGAATGCAGATCACCGAACTAATCTGATTTCAATACTCCCTACATTATATTACCTTATATTATTATAATTATAATTGTAGTACGCGTAAGAAAGAATCACATAGTTTGCATTCTGTCTGCGTATTGTCAAACATTTCGTTTGATAGATTGTTATACTTCTACTAAAGTTTTCATCGACAAAAAGAAGATTGTATCATCTGATCGAGAGGGAATTCTTCTTAGAGAGGGAGAGTTCGGTGTACGAACTCTCCCTCTCTAATGGTGTACGAAATGGTGTACGAACATTTCGAAACTGCCATTTGGAAATTGACTGTTTATAGTTGTGGGTTGGGGGACATAGTTACCCCCCCCCCGTCTATTGCCTAAGTAGCGTGGCACCTGGACACCTAGCTTCGAAACAGCAGTTGCACATAGACCCGGATTCATTGCAAATGAAGGGTATTCACAAGACAGAACTATACATGGCATCTACGGCTGAACTTGAGCTGAAACTGCTGTTGGAGCTGTAAAGGGGTCATGCATGTGCTCCGCTTTAAGTAAGTTTTAAACTTCCACGATAACTTATCCTTTTCAAATCTGTTCATCTCAAATTCCATCACACTGCAGGTATTCTCTTACATTGAGCACGGAGACTCAATTATAATTTGTAGATACACTCCATTCAACGTATATCTATGTCGGCACCATACATATAATATAAACACTATTATTCATATATTTATTTATTGCATGATGATTTATTGTTAATGGTCAACGCCGTGAATGCAAGCCATAAATGGCATGTGCCACTTTGTTGCTGCTGCATTACATATGAAGTTATGAAGGTATACTAGTGACAAGTTATGAAGGTATACTAGTGACAAGTTGTGAAGGTGTACTAGTGACAAGTTATGAAGGTATACTAGTGACAAGTTACGAAGGTGTACTAGTGACTAGTTATGAAGGTATACTAGTGACAAGTTATGAAGGTATACTAGTGACAAGTTAAATATAGCTCGTCAATATAGAGTCACAAACTATTGCAGTTGTAAGCAGTATTGCAGCATAAGCAGTATTGCAGTTGTAAGCAGTATTGCAGTTGTAAGCAGTATTGCAGTTGTAAGCACAATTAAATTGTTAATAATTGTAGACCCCTTGCGTTTAAAATTAACATAAAACATGAAGCAGTCAAAAGAAAATATTTTGAAGCCATGATTAATGAAAAACACAAACCGTCAAATTCAGAAGGGTTGATCAAGGAAATATCATGATAGTTATTACTAATTGCGGATGAAATTTTTTAAACCAATTAGCAATTCAAATTTATGCAAGCTCTAGCCATAATTACTACAGTTCTCTGTACTGATCCCCTTGCAGCTTCCACCCACTCAATCCCCACTACCTCAGGATGCCCTGAGATAAAACTATGCAGACACTGGACCTATCTCAGGTCCCTCTTCGGATGTCGGGTGGGTCGGCATGAACAGTAAATTGCTGGAATTTTTCTGCCTACCCACCTGACTCTGAAGCAGGTGCTGAGATGGAACTCTATGCGGAAGCAGACACCACTCTGTAAATTTTGAGTTGTGCTCTCTTATTATGTTAGGGTACTTATCTATTCATTGGGAGTTGTGCTCTATCATGTTATGGTCGGCTGTGTGGTAATTGGGTATCTATGTGGTCACATGATCAATAAATAGTAAACAATGACATGTGGGGTTTCCCTTGATTACAATCTGGGCTTTGTAGTGAGTGAACGTGTATTAGCTTCAGCATAAGTTGTATTGATTATCTATATGGATTGAATCACTGCGTACAACTTAGCTCTAAGTAACTAAGAATACTCATTTTGTAAATTGATGAGCAGCAAATAATGGCAGAAAGTTGTTGCCGCTAACCAGCGCTAAAAGATTAAAGAACTAGTTTTTCTTAAAGCACAGGTGAGATTAGAAAAATATCATACTCAAAGAAAATTATAATAATATCATAATTGGGGCTCCCCTCCATATTTTACCGAAGACTGAAGATGGGCTGTTCTTAGTTGTGAAGATTGTGAAGATTTGTATGCTAACTGTGAAGAAAGTGAAGCCTGGCCCTATTGGGAGAGCCCCATAATTTTGATTATTTTCATTATGATTATTGTTTGCACTCTCTCTGGTATCTTGAGGCTTGAGCATGGTCTCTATCTCTATCTACAGATCATGCTTGTATGTTAGGAGTACCTGATATCTCTATCTCTATGACTCGATGCTCAGTATTAGTATTACATGGTTTATGTCTGTGTAATATTAAATCATTACAATTTTTTTTTTCTTGGCCTGTCAGATATTTAGAAATTAAAATGTTATTGCAATGGTTTTGGTAAATATATCCATCATGTGGAACCAAGAACCTAGCTTGCAAGTTAGGTTCTGTTGCGGTCAAAAAGGTGGTTCTATTGCTAAGAATGCTGGGGCATCATTCTTAACCCTGAATTTGCTCCATGTGTTCCGATTGAATTTGGGACTGTCTGAAACTGTCAGAGTGTAACAGAGTGTAAGTAGACTGACCTCCCAGTCTGATGCTGAAGGGTTGCTGCAAAAGATGCCCTTTGGGCCTCCCTGGTGCAACTCCCCTTTTGCATCAGACCAAGTGGTCAGTCTCGACTGTAAGTGGCTGAGACAACCTAGGGCCTAGGCTAGGGCCTAGGGAGGCAGTAGACGGGAGTAATTATGTGCCCCTATCCAAAATCCCAACCACAATCTCCAAACAATCATTTTCGAAATACCCGTTCCAAACTCTAAATGTCTATATTCCGTGCTGATTAGCAGGTAAAATACCGGAGGTCAGGTGGGGTTCACTCAACTCTGCTATCGCTACTGCTATCACTCAACTATTACCACTGAATAATATACTGCCTAAACGATACAAACCAATCCCAAGTGAGGTCATTCTTTTTTCCTGACCAGTGTCTATTTGACTATTTCCAACATTGTCTTTGCATGCACTATCTGCGATTCCAACAATCTCAACCTAGTCCAGTGGTACTGCACAAATCCACGAGCACAATCACTTTTATGACCGAGAGAATCGTGCCAGGAATTAGTGTACTACGACTTCATTGACAATTTCAGTTCATAACAATGAGTGACCTTGGGTACTTGTACTGTTGTGGGGCTAGGCCTATGTTTCGCAAGGTTTATATTCTGATGGATTTACGTTTTGATTGTTGGAACAGAGAAACTGCAACTGTTAGCAAAATTTGGTTTGCGAAAGAACGTCGTGGGTGAGGCAACATACACAATAGACGAGGGGTAGTTATATGCCCTCCATCATAGGCAATAGACGAGGGGTAGTTATATGCCCTGCATCATAGGCAATAGACGAGGGGTAGTTATATGTCCTCCATCATAGGCAATAGACGAGGGGTAGTTATATGCCCTCTGACATAGGAGATAGAAGAGGGGTAGTTATATGCCCTCCAACATAGGCAATAGACGAGGGGTAGTTATATGCCCTCCACCATAGGTAATAGACGAGGGGTAGTTATATGCCCCAAATCCCAACTGCAATATCCAAACACTCATATTTCAACTCAAAAGTTACTATACAATGTAACACTGTCAGTACTGCGGAACAAAAGCCTTTGGAACATGGTCACGGCATGACCATCCCCACTTTCCCTCTCGTAAGATCAACAACAGCAATACTTGTACCAAAGATTCCTAACGATATTTAATTTAATAATCTTTGCTTAAATACTCTTACATGTACCATTCTACCAATTAGCTAGACTGGGTTCAGTCCCTCGTTGGAATTACCCCCTTGGTAATTCCCCTTGGTACCACGAGTGAGTGAATTACCCCCTTGGTACCACGAGCGAGTGAAGTGAGCGAGTAGCATACTTAGTAGAATGAGAACGAGTAGAATACAAGTAGTATACTTATACTGACATAACTCCAAGGGAGAGCAACTCCCATGATACAAACAGTAGAGACTGAACCCAGCCCACCAATTAGCAGTGTTCCTTGTGTTACTTGTCCTAGAATTTGTATTCTAGTCACGTCACTTTGGAGTCACTGCTAAACCTCGCCGCTGCTCCACATCTCCACTGCACCAACCCGTCTCCGTGTCTCTGCTCTGCGTCACAACTTCTCCACCTTGTCACTTCTTGAGCTCACCACTGCACAGCCTTGCCACTGCCCCACAACATAATTCTACCACATTGCCACTGCATACTGTTATACCACAATGACCACATTACCAAATTTGCATGAGTTGCAGAATATTTATAGAACTATTTACATTGCAAGTCACCAGAAGTATTTTCTGCCGCAGATGGTGTATGCAAATTGAAAATGTTGCCCTCATTAATTACCACCAAATAATGTCAAATATCAATGTTGCATATGTTACAATGTTATGCCCAGAGGCATACACAACTTCTAGTATGTGACTTTACTTGGCTCAGGCTGCAAGCTGGTACACGCTGTCAAGCGAGCACAGGTGCTTTAAGCCTGCAGACTGGCTCTCTGTCACAAATGATAAATTGATTTTTCTTTTCTATGTAATAAATTGTCATTAATGTGCAGAACTAAAGTTAGTTGTCTATTATTTATTTGCTAAATAGTATAGAGTTGAAAGGTTGCTTGTAATATGTAAGGTGAAATAATGGCCATTAGCAGACTCAACAATAAATTTGTTTTATTTGAATGTCTCATATTGTTTTATAAAGGTCAGGCCACAAAGTTGCTGGCAACGATAGCTGGTGATAAGTGGTAACATTGACTGACGATCAGCTAATGATAATTTGATGTGCAAGTCAACGTCGACTAAAAATTAAGTCAACTGAAAATCCAGACGTTGAATCCCAACGTCAACGATAATTTTGATCTCTCGTGTATCCAATCCATGTCCAGAGGTCATTGAGTGTAGCCTGGTTTCCCAAGCTTCCCGTCGATTGCCTAAGTTGCCTCACCCATTGCACTCTTGTTCGAAACAAAAGTTGTGAACAGTCGCGGATTCGTTTCAGGTTGGCGGTTGTGGTTGTTTTGTGATGTCATGATTACATCACATTGTAGGCCTAGGCCTACAAATCTCTGTAATATTGTTTGTTTTATCTTTCTACGAAATGTTCCATTTCTCACAGATTTTAATTTCATTCTCATTTTTTCCATTAGCCTTTAGAGAAACTTGAGCTAATTAATTTATTTGGTCATGACAGATTAACCCCCCTCCATGTCATCACTCTGCTAAATTTCAGTCTATTTTGTATTCTGTGGTTTTAATGTTTGCAATAACATCAGATCATGTAATTCTTTGACTTATGACATTTCAACTGCTTTGTCTGCTTGTTTGGGTACATGTGTGTTGTCAACACATCCTTCTTTGTAGGCAATCCCAAAGTGCTCGTCTTACTCACAGTTATTTCAAACTTAATTTGCATTCTAATTCACTGTTGAGTTGAAATTTAGTTCAATTTTCATTCCAATCGACATTTCCGGCAGCTCTGGTGACTGACTATTCGAATCTGCCCAAGTTCATGACTGTAGTGTCAAACAGTATCGCTGTGATTGACATCTCTAAACCAAAACTTTGACTGACAAACTTCAAGGATGCATCTGCTTGCTGTCAGCTCTCACTGTTGGGTATGAAGCGTCAATCTGTATCCAGGATGTTCAGTCATCATTAATCGATTAGCATGTAGTTAGTGACTGGGACTATTATACAGTTGGTGTCGCTGGGTGTTGCATTTAGAAAACTGAAGAAGACCTAAGATCACGACCGTTAGGATAACGGAAATAGTTGTTCCACTTTATCCCAATTCCTAAACCCCAAACCACAATCCACAATAGAAAATCGAAATCCTAGCAGTTGTGATCTTTGAGTTACGATATATCAGGGTCCTCAAGTTCTGAGAAACGAAAATCTGAGTAAAAGGTAGGCCTAAGCATAAGTTCAAAAACCGTCAACGTTTGAGAAAGTTGTTACAGATGGTGTTTTTGACGGAATTCTTGGTTACATTTTAAAAGATGTTCTTCAATAAATAACATGGTATATATACTTGTATAATTTATATACTGTTAGTGTCTAATAACTGAACATTATTTTTGTAACAATGGATCTTCATGACAAAAAAGTTGAAATTTCTTGTAGCGAGCATGTGTTTGTTGCTATGATTCACTCGCTGCGCTTTGCAAGAAAATGGCTTGGGCGATTTGTGTTAAGGGTTCGGAGCTTGGAAAAACTGGATACATCTCTATCTACTTGCAAACTATGTATCCAGTTTCCAAATATGCAGGCGTATAGAAATTCCTGCCAAAAAATGTATGACAACATTGTGGAAAATTTGAGTTTTCAAGCAATTTGAGTCATCTGAGCAAGGACCCAAAATCTGAGAAACTCAGTTAAAATCTGAGTAGGCCTACTTGGGAACCTGGACTACAATTTTGTTATTAAAATTATATTATAGGCCTATTTTGTGATAATTTATTGTCCAAACTGATTGATATTGTCCCCATCTAGTTCACCAGTTGATTGTGTTGGCAGGTTTTCTACTCTTGACAAAATCAATATTTTGTTTATCTACTTGCCAAAGTTTTCACACTACGCTATTGGTGGAATCCCTCATAAATATCTAAACAATAATTTCAATGGTTTTATTAATTTAGTGTGAACATAAATACAGTAGTTTGGACATGTGGCGATTAATGCAATTAGTTTAAGCCTCTTAGTCACTAGTAAATTAGTATGCTGTCTCTCTCTTGATGCTGGTAAATTAGCATGCTGTCTTGCTGCCGCAACTGTTATTAGTGAATCACTGCTAATTAATTGCACTGTTACCCAGGGAATTGACCAATCAGTGGACTTCTGGTGAGCTGACTGCCTTCATTTATGATCTGCTTAGCAGCAAATAGTGAGTTATTTATTGGTCCAGGGTCTCAGTTGCATATTATCAAAGCATTGTTGGTTTTTAGACTTTTTACCTCAAATATCTGGAAAGGTGATTATAATGGTTCTCTAGACAGTGCCTATGAGCTCTAGACAGTGCCTATGAGCTCTAGACAGTGCCTATGAGCTCTAGACAGTGCCTATGAACTCTAGACAGTGCCTATGAACTCTAGACAGTGCCTATGAGCTCTAGACAGTGCCTATGAGTTTTGTAAAGATGTTGTGATAATTGCTTTCATTCCTAAGAATGAACAAAAAAGTTAAAATTTCTAAAAGTATTTAAATCATACAGAAAATTATAAATATGAAACTGGTAACATTGCCATATTGTAATTTATGATGATATAATTATTGTTATTGTCATACTTATATAACAGGTTCAAAATCTCACAGTCAACTGTTGCCTATAATTGACTTGCTACTGCTACAGCCAGGGCACTGCATTGCAAATGGAAACATGGGGTGGATTGGAGTCGCAAACTCATGCGAGTTGTAGATTGTCGATTAACATTTCAGGCTTTCTGCATAGTGGAAGTTCAACGTCACAAAAACTGGAAGACCTAGGATCACAACCGGTAGGATAACGGAAATGGTTGTTCCGTTATACCCCAAACCACAATCCACAATAGATAATAGAGATCCTAGCAGTTGTGATCTTTGAGTTACCCAAAAACTGGATTTTGTATTGCTGCAGAGTCTTTTTCCAAAATATCTCAAATTGATCAGCTGTTACCAGAGTTATGCTTAAAGTGGCTGTGCCACCAAAAAACTGATGGATTTGAATTTATTTTGTTGCCAAAAGAAGATGAATGAAAAAAAATTAAAATATGG
>JAOQGN010078796.1:0-19050 GCA_027564295.1 Himantozoum antarcticum
AGACGCACAAAGGGTTTATTGCAACTTAAATACCAATAGTGTTTATGTAATGTGCATAGATTTACCCCAAGCCTCAACAAACCGTAAGTGTGTTTCTGCAAAATCCTACTAACGCAGTGGCTGAACCTATTTTGACTGGTAAAAATACGCACGTTATTAACCATATCGCTCACAATCTAACGATTGTTTCGCGGGGATAATATTAGCCTTAGACACATGTCAATGGGTGTTTCTGGCTGGGTAATATCAGACAGCGCATACAATATACTATAAGTTGTCATGGCTACCGGATGTAGCATCGCACACTATATATAGAAGTATCTGGCAAAGGGTTGCATTACTGACATTTATCGTGATGGCGGTCTGAACATCAAGTCACTCTCAATGATGGTTCTATCCTTGCTCTTCTGAATCACTGATTAATATTGTGGATATAATTTCTTGTACAGTTGCTAATTTTTAATAGTTTTAATTTTCATTTACAATTTATTTTTCTTGTAATTATAGCTTCACACTGTTCCGTATTATCTTGGGAGACTTTGATTTCCATGCTCTTCAGGAAGCTCACTTTGTGTTTGGACCCGTCTACTTCTTTTTGTACGTGTTCTTCATCTTCTTTGTACTGCTCAACATGTTCCTGGCTATCATCAATGACACCTACTCTGAGGTCAAGGGTGACGAGACCTTGCAAGAGAGCGACTTTGAAGTGGGAGATTACTTCAAGAAGGTAAACTCCAACCCTTAGATTACACGAGTCATTGTATAGATGTAGACATGACTGTATACATGTAGAATGTAATATTGTAGATGTAGAATGTAATATTATAGGATTTAAGATGTAATATTATAGCTTTGCTTTAATAATGTAAACAAATCTGAGTTCAGTTGAACCAATCCAGCTAAGTTTCACTTCGGTGAGGTTGTCAAGGCTTCTGAGGGCATTGTGGGGTTAGTCTGAGGGCATTGTGGGGTTAGTCACTGTGTTCTTACATGCATGGCCATTACTTATCTATGTTTTTAACCATTTCCAGGGCTACGAGAAGATGATGGATAAGTTGAACTTTAAGAAGGGTAAGCTCACTGACATTCAGCTGACCTTGAGTGGAGCTGATGCCAACGGTGACAACCATCTCGAGTTCTCTGAGTGGAGGAATGACCTTAAAAAGTATGTTTGCCATTTGAAATGAAGTTTATAATGGTTATGATCACTTCATAATATCTCCTCTGATTTTCAGTAGCAGTTTGCATAACATTTGTTCACGACATCGTCTATAGTAATAGTAATAATAATTAGTAAATTAATTTTATGGTAGTATAAATTTTAGCCTGGGTTTTCAAGTCTTCTGCGGGGATGAGGGAACATCATAAATTAGGTCCTTAGGTGTCCGAGTGGACTAGCACGGCGGATTTGCAATCGCAAGGTTGTGGGTTCGAATCCTGTGGTAGTCCACTAGTTTATTTAGGTAGCCGAGTCTGGTAGGGTGTTTGTGAATGGCATCCGGTGCTTTATTCATCGATTTGAGGTTGAAAGGCAAAAGATTGCTGAAGTGTGCTTGTACCCAGTGAACAGATGGTAATAAGTATGTCCACTGCTTAGAAGTTCTGTTTCACAGTAGCATTATGCGGTATATAAGCAAACTGATTATTTATCATTTCCCCTTCAAAGGTAGTAGCAATTATATTACATGATGTGCATACAAAAAGGGTTTCATAGTGTAGTGGCTATCACGTCTGCTTCACACGCAGAAGGACCTGGGTTCGAACCCCAGTGAAACCACCTGTTTTGGCATTCTCTTATACTTATATATAATATCTCTTGCAATTCTTTATATATCTTGTACGGTACCGATTTTTAAATGATAATAATTAAGCTAATAATGACCAAAAAATCTCATTGTTACATTTTGCTCCTCTGCTGTTCACAATGATACTAATCTTTACTTTTAATTGATTTTACCAAAGGTATTAAATAATTGAAATGGTCTGTCAACTTTGATTAGTTTTTCCGTGCTAATTCAATTAGCTAATGGGTTAGAGGTCATGTCTTGTATGTCACGTATGTCGTGTGATCGTTACCTCAACAGTGTCATGTAATTATTTCAGGAAAGGTTATGCTGACACAGAGATTGAGTCCATGTTTGCTAAGTATGACACTGATGGTGACAGAATCCTTGACCCGGAGGAGCAGCGACATCTGGCGGAAGATCTGTTGAGGCAGAAAGATTCACTCAATCAAGAATATGCAAAGATAGCTCAAGACGCTAAGGACGGTGAAACACCTGCTTCATTGGCAGATCTCCTGGTCAGTGACCCTTATAATACCTGTCAAATTCAACAATTTGTGTAATAGTAAATTTAAAGAACAACTCCCAATTTGTAGTGGAATGGTTGAAATAGCTCTCATCTTGAAAACATTATCTAATGCTTCGGCTCTTGATGTCTAGCAGCAATGCATCAGTTGACTATTTACATTCCATTGTTTTTGCAACATGATATTAGATTGTGTATCTCCCTATACCATAAAATAGGCGTCATTTCCTCATAATCATTGCACTACGCTAATTACTTAGTACATCAGTTCTGGAACAATCCCCAGAGATCCGCTGAATTTAAAAATAATCTGCTTAAAAATAAACAACTCGCGTCCAATGCAACTAGAGTAACTAGCAATGACGTGTTTACAAACAAAAAGAAGTAATGCGTTTGTATGTCACTATCTAAAAGTGCATCTATGTCTTGTTGATTCAAGGAAAATCTTTATAATGATTGTTGGTTGGCTTTCTATCGCCTGATCAGGGCTTTATTTGCCATTTCCGACTTCCGGTTATGTTATAGTGGCGGTGTAAAGGAGCATTCGAATAAGTTCCGCAAGAGAGTACAACTTCTAGTTTTGGTTTTATTACTTACGATTATTAAGTGTGGCACAACTCCCAATTATTCGAGCACAACTCCCAATGACTGCTAAGAAGTCTTCAAAGATGCCTACCTGGTGTCCAAGATAAAAAATTTCTTTTGGGAAAATTTTGTATTATAAAATTCATTCAATTCTACAGTGTAATCATAAATAAATTTTAATCACATTTATTAGTAACAGATTGTTCAATATGTAAAACTATACTTAAAATCATACAATTATTACTATTTCTACTAACACTCCTGCTGTACTGCTGCTGTACTTATTACTGTGCTGTTACTATACTGCTGCTGTACTGCTACTGTACTGCTGTTGTACTGTTACTCTACTGTTACTCTACTGTTACTATACTGATGCTGTACTGTTACTGTACTGCTGCTGCACTGCTACTCTACTGCTGCTGTACTGTTACTCTACTGTTACTGTACTGCTGCTGTACTGTTACTGTACTGTTGTTGTACTGTTATTCTACTGTTACTATACTGCTGCCGTACTGTTACTGTTATATAACTGTACTGTGACGTTTACAGGAGAGTGATGATGAGGAAGCCAATGCTAGAGGAATAGTAGATGACGGAGTACCATATGAAGAGTACGCTGTTCTAGCTAGAAGAGTCGACAGGATGGAACACTCTATAGGCAGCATCGTCTCCAAGATAGACGCAGTCCTCATCAAACTTGACACCATGGAAAAGGCTAAATCTAGACGCCGTGAGACAATGAGCAAACTATTAGATAGCATCATAGAGGTGGGTTAGACACTAGTAGTACCTGTTAGTGGATACCGGCTACCATTTACTGTTAGTACCTGTTAGTGGATGCCGGCTACTGGCTACCATATACACGTACTAGTAGACTAGTTTATGGCATGTGGTGTGTCAAGTCCAAATCACTAAGCATTCTCATTGATTAAGCCACACTATGGTGAGATTTTGACTTGTTTACCAAGGTACGTCAACAAACTTTAAATTCTAGCAAAATTCTGTACATATTTCTCTCCTGTCTTATTATGGTCACACAATCCTATTAGCTACTCGTTTTCTGATCAATCCTCTACACACTGAGCTATACATTCATCGGATCTTCTAACCTGTGTTATAGGGCGGTGGTGATGAGTTAACAGATGAGGACAGGAAGAACCAGATGGAGAGTTTGGTTGCTGAAGAGTTGGCCAAATGGGACGAGGATGCTATGAACTCCAGCCACTCAGATCTCGGCACTGCACATGGCCGTCCTATGTCTGGTCTTAGCTTGGGATCTTCTACTGGTGCATCCAAGGTAACGGATATACACAATACATTATACTTATATTTATGTATACCCTAGACTTAGACCAATGTCTGGTCTTAGCCTGAGATCTACACCTACTGGCACTTCCAAGGTAACCTACATATACACTGTACATTTTTCTCATATATGTATACCCCAGGTTTAGACCAATGTCTGGTCTTAGCCTGGGATCTACACCTTCTGGTATATCCAAGGTAATGTATACTTGATCTGCTATGCACATGCATATATTTACATCCAACACCTGACCAATACATGACAGAAACGTCTATTGAATAGTGGAGAAAACTCATGTACCATGGAACATATTTACAGTGTATATAGTATTCCTCACATGAATTTGAGACCATCAGCAAACTACTGGAAGTGAGTTGTTGGGTCAGCTGTGATACACTTAGGATACAACAATTAGTGCATCACATTTTGATGAAATAATGTAATTGGACCTGCAGCGTTAGCATCACATTATTTTCACCATTCAAGACTATAATGATCAAATTCCCATTTTTAAAACTTCAAGTAGTTCAGAACGCTACACGTAAAAAATGGGCGTGAATGAGGCTACATGTGGTAGACCCATGCAAACGCTCAGATTTATTTGTGATGGTAGGGCTGCAATATACAAGTACATGTATATAAGCCCGACAATGAGGTAAGCGTGCTTTATTCATATATAATATTAAAACTCTACAGTCTTATGAATGAATATTCCTTTATAATTATCATATTTACTTTATCTCTTGTTGTAGGGGAGAGAAATGGTATGAAATGTGTCTCGCTCCCAGGCGATTGTATAACGTCTCCATTGATCACTAATCCCTAAGGCTAAATTAGATACATGTATAGTGTTATGCATATGTGTCGTCTTTCGTTTCAAAATATTTAAAATCAGCCTTCTCTAGACTATTATTATTACTATTATTATTATAGTATTCTCTTATTCTTATTCTAGTTGCCAATCTCTCAAATAGAAATTGTGTCTGTCTATTATATCACAAAATCATCATTAATTAGGCAATTTGCTGAGAAATTGTAACTTTTATTAGTTCTCTGTAAATGCAATAATTTTGAGTAAATCTTTGACTATGAATGTGTTTTGGCATTCTAATAAATCGATACACTGAAATTATTTTCTATACTTGTTTAAATTTGTCATATTGCTCAGTATCTGTAGTGCACGTCTTGCTACGGGTGGCAGCATCACTTTCAATGGTGAAGCCTACACCATGTTTGTTCACTGGCTAACTTTTCTATCAGAGTACATTCATATTTTTCTACTTCATTTTCTGGATATTTTGTGATATTTATATTTATGTAATAAACTTGCTGCTCAGTCTATATTTGCCATAGGTTTATTTGTCATCAGCAGTGACTCACATATTACTATATGTATGTGCTGCTGGGGGAATATGTGGTGTGTAGCATATACCTCAATTGTTCTAGGTTCTAGCGCAGTATAATTAATCAACATATTTTTCGAATGACCTCTTAATGACGATGGTATGGGATAGAAATAATAACAGCGGAAAATAATGATGTCAATGTAGGTGTAATTCGGTGTGTGCCAATTCTCAAACAATACAAAAATGTTGCTCTAAGGCTGGCCCTATCTCCCAGCACCCTCTTCGGAGATCGGGTGGAGTGGCAGGAAAAGATAAAGAGCGAAAACCGCTTTATCTTTTCTTGCTGACCCAGTCGTTCTCAGAGGGCCCTGAGACCAGCTGCTGAGGGTTCTCAAAGTGATCAAGATCCTAAATATATTCATGGTCTTTGATTTTCTGGTATCTGATTTTATATTGACACCTAATCTAATTGCAACGTAATCCGGAGCATATTGATTGCGCTGCTATGGCTTCCTAACTTACTCCATGACACAGTGGAGAGTGGCCAATGCTACTATTAGGGCCACTGAGATTTGGTCGCTAAATCAGCCTCTGACATTTTAAGAATTTATTTTGCGGTTGATAATTTTTATAATAATTTGAAATATCATGGGATTAAAATTTGCATGCACAAATATTGCTGCTCTGTTGTGATAAAGTTAACTAGTCTCAAAAGACTGCAAATATTGTGCTAGATAAATGAATCACTGCTTTGCTTTTAAGCTTCACAACTACCTGTTTTGAGAAACCTATAAGGAATCAATTCAGAAAACCGTTGCACAGGTTCTAAACATCGTCAATGAGAAGTGAGAAAACAAATCCTGGCAACTTTTTTAATGTAGGACTTTGTTTAATCAGAAACCTTCCCCAATGATAATTGGCTGTGACCGTGATGGAGCCGTAACTAGATCCGCTCCTTTTCAAGCGTGGAAGTCGAGCTGTGTGGATATTATGCATAGTTTGATACCCAAGGGTTCAGCGGTGTTGTGGTCTTATACTCTTGGCTGTTCTAATGGGTTTGTATTTGTATATGCATTTGTTATTCTCTTTAGATTACACCTCCATGTCCAATGTAATACTACAAGAAAATCGATAGCTACTTCCTTAGTGTAAATATAATTAATTGTGTTTATCCTAAAAATGATTAGTTGGAATTGGGATAGTGCAGCATGCAGAAGTCATCTATACTGTTCATGCCCAAACAACATATAATGGAGGACAATCAAATTAGCAACCTGCGGCCTAAGTTGCAAAAGCAGAGCTCTAGGATGGTGGGGAATGCAGACAGCAGCTGCTCCGCTCTCCGACGCGCTACTATTACTAGGCCCGTTCTATCCTTGCAAGGAGAGGTCATGTCAGCAGATGGTGAGCCTGGCAACATCAGCTCAACAGTGACCAATCTTTTCCAAAGATATGCTAGCATTGATAACTCTGAGTGGAGCAGCGTTGTGGATATTGAAGCTAGCAGTTTGAAGAGAAAGATAACTAAGGGAGATCAGTCAGAGCATGAGTTGTTTATGGAGCTGATATATGACATCCAGCATGAGCTGAATGTCGAGAGACTGTGTTTTAAGATCTTGCACAATGTGGCCGTGCTGACTAACTGTGACAGAAGTAGTCTCTTCCTCACCAGAAGTGATGGAGGACAGGAGAAGCTTCTCGTGTGCAAGCTCTTTGATCTGACAAGTGGTTCCTGCTATGAGGATGTCTGTCAGATGGAAGACGATACCTTCATTATTCCCTTCGGTAAAGGAGTTCTCGGACATGTGGCAGAATCCAAACAATTTGTAAAGATAGACAACGCTTATATGGTATGTCATTTATATTACCTTAATTACCAGCCCCAGTTCCAAGCACATGTTTGCGCGACAGGATTGTAGCCCACTATCCCACTGCAACCTCCTGTATGCTTTAAAAGGCATTAATTGATATCTTTTGATTAATGATTTTAAATGAGTCTATTGGCTGGTACACTAGCTAGAACTCCTTGGCTGCTTTGATAAAACTCCCTTTGCTTCGATGTATTTGCAAATGATTTGTTTTGTACCTGCAACTGTCATTGAGACTAATTATTTGTTAGATATCAAAATCAGTTATTGCATATTATAGGGCTAGGTGTCAATTGTCATCTATTATTTGGTACCCATTATCGAATTGCTAGTATTGGGTCTTCAATTTTGAATCTGTAAACTAATGAATGAATACTACTTGAAGGTTAGCTTTTATTTAACCTAGTACCCAGTAAACATTGTGCCAAGGCAAGTTAATTATGTGCTTCACAGGGTTTGGAAAATATTGGAGTTGTCCACCCTTTTGGGGAAGTGAGGAAACCTCCAAATTCCTAGATAAACAATGTGCCTTCTCTGATGTACAAGCACTACTAATTTGTCCACTGCTTCAGACCATTTGTCCACCACTTCACCTGGCCCTACCTTGTACAACTAATACTATAAAATCTGAAATAAAGACATATGCATATAAATAACAATCGTCAAATATATATGGAAATTAATTGTAAACTAGTACATTCTATATTTGTTAGGATGAGCGATTTAACAAAGCCATAGATGACCAGACGGGATATCGCACACACAGTATTCTGTGTATGCCTATCATGGATTGTGAGAGTAACGTTGTGGGGGTAGCTCAGATCATTAACAAATCTAACGTAGACGTGACCGATGTGGACTCTCACTTGTTCACAGAGCAGGATGTGCTAGTGTTCAGGAAATACCTCATGTTCTGTGGTATCGGTATAACTAACGCACAACTTTTTCAGCTCTCTGTGCAGGAGTACAGGTGTAACCAGGTTAGTGAATTTAATGGATAAGATTAGTTTGCAAGCCAAAGGTTGGTGTACATGTGAGATGTGATCACATCTCCTCTCAAACACCAGGGCAAGACATGGATATGGCACCAACTATTGTATTAGCATGTACTTATTAGGATATCAGGTTAGCAGCTCGGGTATATTATTATGAGTTGAGAGCAAAACATTAGCTCTGCAGTTTTTGTGTGGTTGAGCAGACAACTTTTCAAGCCTCAACGAGTTACTTTACCTGTAATGCTAAATGGTTGATATATACATTCAATTCAACATGTATCTGTTACAATTACTAGTATGTTTACCTATATTGTTTTACATCAAAGAAATAAAAGTGAAAGGCCACTCACCTATCTATCCTGGATTCCCAAGCTACTGCAAAGTCTTAGGAACCCAGGTTATCAACCATTTTAAGGGTAAAAAGCATGCTTCACTTTGATAAGCAATCGGGAAGAGCGAGTGCGGTTCATACTTCTGTAAAATGCTTATGAGCTACCAGCGGGCTATCATAGCACCACACCACACCCATGATGGGTATTGAACAGATATTTGATAAATGAAAACGAAGCAAGTTTGTCCAATCAGCATAGGTTGGTAGACTAACTAACTGCTTGTATAATTAGCCAGATAGAACTACGCGATATTCTTGATAACTATGTTGTATTAAAATAGTATTTCTATGCATAGCAATGCATGAAATGTCTCGAGTCTAAAACTGATATTGCTGGTCATACATAAGCATTAACCTAGCTTGCTTCATGATTGTGGATAATCTCTGATGCGTAGTCAGTTTTTTATCAAAATATAGCTTATCGAGACAGCCTATAATATAAAAATAATATATGAATGTGTTTATACAGAACAGAGTTCTGTATCAGTATAATAGTAGATAAAGTAGAGCAGGTCAATAAATCATGGAAAGCAAGTAACAAGTAATTGCTGCCACTTACAGGTGGAAGGTCAGCGATGGCTTTCTTTATATCTGACATCAATAAATGTCTGCATACATTTTAGTAGGAGATAGACCTTTATATAGATTATTCCCTTTTCCAGCCAATTCATTTAATCTGTCAAATAGTGAAAATACATAATCAGTATTACAACTCTTTAGTATGCATACCTTATCCTCGTATGTCCATATTGGCTGTTCGGGTACATGGCCATGGCCATGGATTTGTCCTTTACATCCAATATTGCTATGCATAAAACATAATAGATTGTAAAGTATTAGATGATACACATCCAGATGTGCTGTTTCAGTTGCTGCTGACTTTGGCAAAGAGTATCTTCAAAGAAAATACAAGCCTGGAAAAGCTGGTGGAGCAGATAATGTCAAAATCTTTAGATATTGTCGACTGTCAGAGTTGTCTCGTCTTTCTCTGTTGTCAGGTTTCTATACTCACACACCATTATTCCCGATCAATATATAAATAACATTAAATATACATTCTAGTATTGATCAGTTGTATTGTTGCACTATTAACTGTTTTAAACAAAATATTTTTTTACTCCGTCTTCCCCTCATTGCTTGTATTTTATACCTACTTGTATTTTATACCTGCCTGTATTTTATACCTGCTTGTATTTTATACCTGCGTGTATTTTATACCTGCTTGTATTTTATTCCTGCTTGTATTTTATACCTGTAGGAAGCAGAGGCAACTTCTCACTCATTTGACACAACATTTATGTTACAAGATGGACAGGTTAGGATATTTAACAGGTGAGTAACCTTTGACCAGGTTTAATCTTTAACCTTTAACCAGGTTTGAGGTCAGGTTATAGACCAGGCTCAGGTTTTATATGTGCAGGTTCAACGCGACTACAACACGCCAATACAGCGTACGCGTTGGGGAGCTTTTTAACGCCTCAACACTACTATAACACGCCAACATGTTGTAAGCGTTGGGGAGCTTTTCAACGCCTCAACGCGACTACAACACACTAACATGTTGTAAACGTTGAACAGCAAAAAATATTGAAAAGTTGCGTCTGTGCACCTAACTGGTGTAGGTGCAGGTTATACAGGTGTATAGACACTGGCTCAGGTTTAAGGTCAGGTTATAACTTTAACCTTTAAACAGGTTTAACCTTTCACCTTACAACCAGGTTTACTAGCTTTCTTATGGTAACGGTGGCTTGCAGGTAGCGCTTGCAGCAATGATGCAAGTCCTGCAAAGACCTGAGTTCGAGTCTCACCAACTACCTGGTGGTTCTTGTCCGGAGATTTCCTCTCTCATTTATCGAGATTTGAGACTAACGCTGACATCTGTGCCGTCGTCTTCAAAATACTAGACCAGGTCTAACTGGAGATCACGTAGAAAATTACCAAAAATAAATAAAGAAAAGAGGTTGCTGTGATGAGGTCAAAAGACAGAAGACAATTGCAATATTTCTCAACACAGAAGTTGACAGACAGCAGAGGTTTCTAGACTATTAAATGACTATGTGAACAATCGATACACTCTCAATGGATGCTGTAGAATTTGAGAATTCTATGTATAACTTCATGAATATGGAAATCCAACTTTTGCAATTCCTCTGATTGCAATTGAAATTTAAAAGTTGCATGCTCTTTGATCAAATGTGTAGAAGTTTTAGTGGGAGTCTGAGAGAGAGTGAGATTGCTCTGCCATTCTTGGTTGCATGGGGTAAAACAGGTTGCAAACAGATGGATTGAACCAAGGAGTGTCATCTCCCTAGAGAGGGAACATACCACCCTAGGAGGGGATATAAATCCTTAATTGGGCTAACCAAAGTATAGAGATATATATAATGACTTTTAGCCTTATTATACATATCTCCATTGACCAAGTGCTGTAAGTATATTATAAGTATTTGGGGCTATACAATGTCAAACCTTCCCGGCAAGAGAAAACAGCTGCCCAGCTCCGAGGCTATAATTTAAATCTGCATCAACAAGGGTAGCCTGGCTTACCAAGCCACTTGCATTAGGAGTTACATGCTCATGGTTCGACGATAGGCGGTGGGTACCCACCCCAGCTATCGCCGATCCGTGAGCACATAACAAGCCAGACTACAACAAGGGATGCTTTGAAGCAATTTTAAATTTATTGCCTCTAATAATGCTCGGCGGGAAGGTCTGTAGTCTGTAGACCTCTCTACAGGTTAAGGTTATATTTTGGCAGATTGTGTAACTATGAAAGTAAGTTGTAAGTATGTTCTGCACTGCATCTTACATGCATTATTTGCAGCGTATATAATTATATTAGCACATGTAATTACGGCAGATAAAGATTGTGAACGCTGCAGCGACGAACATGGCTTTTTTGGATTGTTTAAACAAACTTTCTATACATTTACTAATAAAAATAGCATCAGTGGAAATTCCAGAAAAACTCACTTTTTAAGCAGCCAACATCAACAGACAATATTTGAATCTAGATAGTCTGAGCAAGATCATAAAACAACCAAATATAATTTATGGTTACCGTTGTTGTAGCTGTTGAGGGTTGTCGATCTCCCTGCACATGCTGAGAGTTTATTTCCCATTATTCAGTGTATTTGGTAGATTCAGTATTGCTAGTTGGTGACAGCTAGTAGTAATAGTTGCTAGTTAGTAAAGGTAGGGAGCCGTTTGTACGTCTTTAAGATGATGACTGCATCACATGTGATGCTGCTTTGTTAGTATCAGTAGTAATACTAGTACTACATCATGTTTAGTTTGTAGCTCACTCACCGGTCGGAGTATCTTATCAGTAGTGGATGCACTTGTCTAGTTCTACTGACTAGTTCTACATACTAGACCTGCATTCTAGTCTTCAGTGTGATAGCACTTTACAATGCTTGAAAGTTGAATACTAATTAGCTTGTGCCACTCCCACTTTTTATCCCAATGTAAACATTAAGCGACCAATATTATTTCACTTCCTGTTATTACAATTTCTGTAAAAATTGTGGAAATTAATGCTAGCTCTAATAAATAATTCTGCTGCTAATAAAGGCTTACATTTGACTGCAAGCAGTTGTTGATATAATATTGACAATTGAATGAAACCTTTATGATTCCATTGTTAAATTCTCAATAGGATCATTCGCATGAAACATCGCGAATATCGATGGCCTAGAGGTTACAGCGCTACACTCATAATCCATGTAATAAATATTGTATTACTGTGCCAAAACCATTGACACTGTCATCTTTCTTTATCTATCAAACTACGCCAAAAATGTAATGATCCATACATGACTAGATAATATTGGATTTGTTACTGAACTAAATTGCTACTTGTCAAATAAAGTGATTTATCTTAAAACAAGTCATGATCCAACCATCGCATGCAATAATATGTTATAGCTCCCATACGCAGACATTCTACATCGGAATAAGGTGTAGAACTTCACATTTGTCAGATAACCCACATACGCTACAACAAAAGGTAGGAGACCAGATTTTTGTTGGAATGGGGTTTGTTTTGATTAACTATCAACTTATTACATGTAGTTAACAGATCGGCTGGAGATTCATAGTGCTCAAAGTTTCCAGAAAATTGATCATTCTAGCAATCATCTAAAAGTTCGTGTAATTTGGAGTTTCGAGTATTTGTGCATCTGGAGTTAAACAATGATTTCTCAAAGGTTTGCTTTTCAAAGATGTTTGCTTGCATCTTTGTCACTTTGTGCTTAATACAATATTTAGATAAAAATTGTACAAGCAGTCATCCTTTTGTCCACGCATTGGAAAATCCATAGCAGCAGTCAGACACAACTTAAAAGTATGCCTCCTGATGTTCTGACTCTGGTTTTCTCACTACAAAGGAAAACTATATCCTGACCACTGCTAAATAGTGGTCAGGTAGTGATGGTCTGCTAAGTGCTCAAGTATTGTAAATGAAAAATATTTGGAAAAAGTGTTTTGTAAATGCTAACAATTAATTATATAATTTACCATCCAAATATAGTCAGCATTCAGAATAGGCCTACTGCAATTATTACAAACGAGACAATTTCATTTAAAAACTAAAATAATTTGATGTTGCAGCAGATATACAAATTGAACTGAACATCATACTATCAAGTAATGTGCTTTGATGACTAGAGCATAACATTGCAAACACAACAGGCTAAATGTAAAATGTTCAGCTTCAGTAAAGTATGAAGCGTTCTTGGCCTAAAGAAAGAGAGGTATCATCTTTCGCGTATCCAAATAGAAGCTGGTTTAGTAGTATGGCAACTAAATCGTAAATAACATTGGGGGATTGACCCCAGAGACTGCTGACTACGGAGCGCAACTGTGTCTGTAGCTATCCCCCATTGATTCTGCTCCATCCGAATTATTTAAAGTTTTCCACGTTGAAGGTTACACTTACACTGTGTACATTGTTTGGAAAAAGTGATCAGTGATAATTAGTACAGAGGAAGTTTTCCAACCTTTGTGAAAGTAAACAGTCAACGAGGAGATAACTCACATATAAGGCACCAGATACTTCATTCTAAGAGAGAACAACTCTAATAGAGTGCAACATGATTATTTAAAGAGGAGACAAATCGATAATCAAAGAGAGTACAGCACATAATTATGCTAAACTATGTGGAGACAACTCTCAGGCATCAGGCTCAGGAACAGCTTCGATCAAGGAGTTAAAGTAGCATTACTTTAACTCCCGATTTGTAGGTAGTTAACGTAATACTGCATTAAGTAGTATTACCTTAACCAATTCCTTGCTTACATAATGGCATAAATGCAATATATATTCAAAGAGGAGACAACTCTAGTATAGTGCAATGTAAATATATAAATTATTTCAAAAGGAAGTGATTTTAAGTGAATAATTAGTATTTTCAACACAATTCAATCGAAATAGCTTTAGGCCACACTCAGTTAATAGTTAGGCCTGTGTCCACATTTTTCACCTACACATGAGAGTGAGCGAGGTGTTTTAGTTTATCATTTTTCGATTTATGAGGTCCAAAAGTTAAGTGCGGGAAGACAAAAAAATTTTCAAAATATGTTCTGCCACACGCGAGCGCGAAGTTATTTTATTTTGTCCAAAATGTTTTGAACTTGAGGAGTGCTAGTATTTCTTAATCTTGATCATGCAAAAATGTATGCTTTTCATGCAAAGCTACTATAAAATTGTGAAGAATACATGTGAATGCCAGTAAAAAGTAATCTTTTGACTAGATTTACAAAGTTTGGTTGGAAGCGTGTGAGTGCCGGTAATAAAATTTTATAGTGGTTCAGTCACAGAAGGATGTGATCTATTCCACGGAGAGTGAGTGAGCCTTTTGATTTTTGCATTTACTAGTGCTTGCAACATGCGTGAGTGAGGATTTTGAGTTTATTGACCTTCAAAATAGCATGAGTGAGTGGACACAGACCTAACAATTTACTGAGTGTGGCCTAAGCTCAGCCGAAAGCAGAAAGGAGTATGGGAATAGAAGAGAAGGGGGTAGGAGGCAGATTTGGCTAGAGAATTTATTCCAGGGTTCTGGGAGGGAAATCCTGATGCTAAGTCAGACCAGTCGGCCAGTGGCACAAATTCGGGCAAAAGAGTTACAAGTTTCAAGTTATGCACAAATACGAGTCAGAATAATGTTATTCTATTACTATTTTACTTTATTGAGTTCTCTCAAGATAGATAACCACAGTATAAAGTACATGAATATGGAACAACTTACAGAGAACCGCCAGCAGACTCCGGTGCAGTTACTTATATACCTAAAAAAGGAGGTGGAGCTAAATTTGCAAATAAGATTCGGCTGAATAAATGTGGCTGTAATTGGTCAAATTGACGAAATTTGGTATACACACTTGCCATCTGCGGTGATGTTACAATCGTGCTGCATCTCAAGTACAAAATGCTAATGCTAATGTTGATTCCAATCACAATGATGCCAATGCTGAACACAACGTTATTGCAGAACACAATAATGGTATTGCCAACCGCATTGACAACATGTTTTTGATTTTGATGATGACTTGGACACGGCAGATGTTATGCTTCCATTTGCTCAAATAAATTACCATTCCCTAAATAATCCAGATTTCTTAGGACAATGTCAAAATTATAATCAACAACTCAGTAATATATCTTTATTAACTTGCCAACATTGCAAAGAAAAACATTTTATGACACATAACGCTGTCATCTTAAATGTAGGCTGTTCATGTAAACGCTGCAACAAACCTGGTCAACAACTGAAGTATTCTGCTGCCAACAATATGGATCCAGGTCCTATGGTGCATGAACTTTCAGGTTTAACAGCTGTCGAACAAATATTGGTAGCTCAGGTTACACCATCTATGTCCAATGTTTAGACTGCCTCGTGGAGGTCAATTCGGATTTAGAGGCCATGTGTTAAATTTACCTCAAAATGTGAACAGTTTCATAACGCAGCTTCCTCACTGTATTGACCAACTAGACAGTAGTTTGCAAAGAGGTATAGCCACTAGAACTGATTTGCCTCCAAATTTCCTTACCATAAACAGGTAGCATGTACTTTCAGCTTTAACATGGTTGCAACAGAACAATCAAAATTACAGGGATGTCAAAATCATTCAACACAATCTGGATGCTTTACCTATCAACGGAGTTGTACAGCTTCCCGATGTAAATATTATTGATGATGTCAATCCACCACAACATGCCGATATCTTAAATGATCAAGGAGCAGTTCCTAACAATGACAATGGCGAAAATGTCTTGCATCCACTTCCTTTACCGAATACCATTGTGCCACAATAATTGTGTGGGCCTGATGAACATGCTACGATACAGGCAGCTAATTGATGAAAACGAAGTAATTGACTGGTCAGCAAGATTATATGACCCCATCAATGAATTCAACACAGTAGGCTATATAGCAAGGGCATTTCCATGTCAATTTCCAGCAGGAGAGTGATGACCTACGAGCTCCAAGACAAACAAGGGTAACTCCTTTTCCATACTTCTCACACATGTTGTCATATGAAGATGGAAGATTTCAAGCCAATCCAAGCTTTCTATTTTTAGCATATGACAGCATGTTATGCAGGCAATAATTATGAGTAGGATGGGTATTTGTTAGAATGATCCAGCACAACGGAATGTTAATGTGAACGACATTCATGAAATGGATGAACAAGATCGTCTTAACATGGCAAGTATAATTCTTAGGTTTGGTTCTCAAATCAGGGGTACACCTCAATATTGGTACTCACAACAATACAATCTCATAGCCATGGTTGAGCAGCTAGGTGCAGCAAATGTTTTCTTCACATTTTCAGTAGCCGATCATCAATGGCCAGATCTATTAAACTTCTTAGTCACTGCAGTATATCCCGCTGTTAACACACCCAAGTTAAAAGCATTGCTAAAATACCTTATTAGGTCCATTTGGTGGAGTTTTGGGGTTTGGGGTTTGGGGTTTGGACAGAGGTGTTGATTTGGTGGATTGAGGGAACTTGTCTTTCCTAGTTAGGTCTGTTGGTCAAACCATAGCAGATTCTCCATTGACGGTGGATTCTTATCTGACATTGAGATTCCAAATTTTTTTCAAACAATTTCTGACACTATATCTTGATATTACTGACCACTGGTATAGAGTTGAATGGCAGCATAGAGGTAGTTTGCACATTCATGGCTTAGCTTGTGTTAGTTAATAACACATTGATCCATCCGTGTGTGAACCGCTAGATCTGCCAGAGTTTTCACGTGGAGACGATGCCTTGTAGCGTCATTGCATCGCATATTAAATGTCCTTTATTATTATTACCATTTCCGACTGCGACCGTCATGGCCCATGATTTCATAATTTCTAGTTTTGATTATTTTTCTACGGGATATGCGATCCCGGTTGCCTAACACTATCAAGCATTAAATCACGAATTACACGCATACATGCTAACCGAAATCACCGTAAGTCAACCTTATATATCAAAAAACTATTCAACTCAGGGGTGTAAATTACACCCCCTAATACCCGAACGATTGGGGGTAGAATCTGAGACTAAAAAATACTAAAAAAACATTTTTTTAGTCTAATTTTCATTAAAAGTTGGAAGAACTCTGAGGTAGGGACTCCAGAGTTCCTACCTACAACATGCGGTGTACCGCAGGGAAGCTGCCTTGGACCAGTACTGCTTAGTAGGTATACTAACGATTTGGCATCATCTCTGATTTCCCAAACTATCATGTATGCAGATGACACACAACTGATTAAGCCCTACAAGTCAACTGAGCAACAGCAAGCTACCACTCACTTGCAAAGTAATCTGTAGGCACATGAACAATGGATGATGGTTAATTATCTAAGAATAACCAACTCAAGGACACAAGTGATATTACACCCCCGAACACCCGAACGATTGGGGGTATAATCTGAGACTAAAAGTATGAAAAAAATATTTGTTTTGGTCTAATTTTCATTACAAGTGGGAAGAACTTTGAGGTAGGAACTCTTATAGTTCCTACCTACAACATGCGGCGTACCGCAGGGAAGCGGCCTTGGACCAGTACTGGTTAGTGTGTATATTAACGATTTGGTATCATCTCTGAATTGCCAAACTATCATGTATGCAGATGACACACAATTGATTACATCCTACAAGTCAACTGAGTAACAACAAGCTACCACTCACTTGCAAAGTGATCTTTAGGACTTGAACAATGGATGATGGTCAATTATCTAAGAATAAACAGCTCAAGGACACAAGTGATCACTTATGGCACAACTCAACAGCTAAAGAAAGTAAATGAATCTATCAGTACCAAACTGACTGTAAATGGCATAACTCTTGAGCAGCAAACTAGTGTAAACAACCTAGGTGTAACCATGGACGGAGCATTCTTCTGGAAAAGACAGATCGAGAAACTTGGCAAAAAGATAAGCGGAACACTAATTCAAGTAGTAGGAGTATCTCCTCCCAATCACCACATTAGAGACAATAATACCATCTCTTGCCCTCTCCAACTTACAGTATTGCACAAATGTATGGAGCAATTTTAATAAAACAACAATTGCCAAACTACAAAATTGTTTACATTTTGCCAAAAATCTAGGAAGATATGAGTACAAGGACATATCATCTATCTGCCAGCAAAGACTGTCCAAACTGAAGTCAGATATAAAGGCTAAAATATCCAGTCTAAATATTAACAATAGCTTACTAGTAAATTCAATAGGTCATTATATAAAACCTAAGGCCAAAAAATGTGCTGGCCAGAAACGTTTTTCATTTAAATGTGTATAATATTATGATTATAGTAGCAGATGCTACGTAACTTTTATCTACTTTATATACGTTTTAGTCATATGTTTTAGATTTTTTAATTATGCCACTCATACTGTTTTTATATTCAGTTTTTAACTAATTTCTGCTGAAAATCATGTGTAACATGAGCAGTTTGAAATAAATCTACATTAACCCTTTCAGTCCCAACGACGGATATATACGTCGCGCTAGCGGCCCTCCGTTAAAATGTTCGTAATTTCAGTCAAAATTATTCTACACAGCGATGCTAAATTTCATTGCAAAGCCAATATATAGGGCTTCATTTTCATATAATACAACAAGTAGAAATAATGCGTTTAGCGATCAAATCTTTGGCTTAGCAAAATATATTTGTCATTTATATTTCCGGTTTTGAATTTCGTGTACGCGCCCCGTATAAAAATAATGATATCTTGAATATGAA
>JAOQGN010078797.1:664-12277 GCA_027564295.1 Himantozoum antarcticum
AGTCTGCAGGTTCTATGAAAAAAGACTTGATTGTACCTTTCCTGGCTGCATGTCCATGAGTATGACTGGATTATACTTTATATATGAATATAAATCTGTATCGTACTAACTTATACTAATTATTGTAAAATAACAATGCAGTCTTATATAGCGTCACCGAGGAAATGAATTGCAAATCTTATATAAGATGTCACAGCCCATTAAACCGAAGCATATCTTTGATTATCAGACATGCTGCTTGGCTTGATATGGGCTTGATGGCTGCATCATTACTGGTAATGTTGGAGTCCCAGATTTGTTCCCTGGTTGGCTAGCTGTGGCCATCTTTTTAAAAGACAATCTGTTTCAATTTGTTGTGAAAGTGTTAAAGTTATATTATTGTACAAATTTATGAATTTTTAACAGATGAAAGGACTGCTAGCAGGAGATGAGGCTATAAAATCTGAGACGGTGGCTCAAGCATATGTAGAACACTACGCCCTTAAACTATTTGCCCATGCAGATACTGAGGATAGGGCCGCCAGACATAATAAGTGAGACTATTATAGAGAACTGTGGCTTAGTGGTCGAGTGTAGACTGTGGTCTATTATAGTAGCAATAGAGAACTATGGCTTGGTGGTAGAGTGTAGACTGTGTTCTATGCTAGTAGCCTATATAGAGAACTGTGGCTTGGTGGTAGAGTGTAGACTGTGTTCTTGCTAGTAGCCTATATAGAGAACTGTGGCTTGGTGATAGAGTGTAGACTGTGTTCTATGCTAGTAGACTATATAGAGAACTGTGGCTTGCTGATAGAGTGTAGAGTCTGTAGACTGTGGATATATGATACTCTATCAAGTTGCTCTGTGCATAGTTTAGGGCTGCTATATATTTACACATGTATTTGCTGTCAGGTGCAGCGGCTAGTAAAAATCCAGAATGTTCTACATTCTAACTGATTTTAGATAATCAATACCTATGGAAGTCGCAGAGTGTAGACTGCTGCGTCAATGCTGTAGTCAATACCTATGGAAGTCGCAGAGTGTAGACTGCTGCGTCAATGCTGTAGTCAATAGCTATGGAAGTGGCAGGGTGTAGACTGCTGCGTCAATGCTGTAGTCAATACCTATGGAAGTGGCAGAATGTAGACTGCTGCGTCAATGCTGTAGTCAATACCTATGGAAGTGGCAGAATATAGACTGCTGCGTCAATGCTGTAGTCAATAGCTATGGAAGTGTGTCTAAAACGAGTAGTACATGTATCATGAGAATTATTGTTATAATGCATCAGTGTTAATATAATTATATTAGCTATACTGCGGAGCATAGACTCAAAGGAGGTAAACAATTTTCTCATAAATTTAAGTCTAAAATGTCCACACAACAATCAGGCAGTCTTTTAGGCCAGGTGTTGTTGTTGTTGATTTGATTGTTGATGTAAGTGTTGTGTGCGCCACCACGAATATGCCACCTTAGTGAAATAATATCTAATATTGTCACGCGGGATTTTCCGACAGTAGTTGCGGATTTCCCTTTTCTGATGGGTGCTACCACTTGGGTTAAACACTAATTAGCTAGATGTAGCCTATGTACGGTAAATTATGTGTTCACTGAAGTGCTAGTTGTTTGTGTGCTACAATCATGTAGTTGACCAAACAGGGCACTATAACATATTTCTAAAAACTTTATTGCACAGCACATTCTGGCACTAACAGTGCTTGAATCTGTAGTGCAACAATCTCACATATCACATGACAACTCTGCCTGCTCTATATTTTATAGAAATGTGGTAAAATCCTTCTACAACTCGATGTTACTATTTGAAGTGTTATCAGTGTTTGGTTCATTGAATGAGGATGTAAGTAAACTACTAGATGTGACGTTAATACTACAAGGCAATATGCCGATACCAAAGATGTCCAGTCATGCTGCTTTGTGGATGAACTCCACAGGAAGTTATCTTCTCTTATCCCTAATTTGCAATTTGGTCAAGTCTGTAATAATAATAATATGGCCAAGCGTATTATTTAAAATGGTATTACCATAGGACTAGGAGCTAGTCGAGGGAAACCCACTGCACATTACATGATAGTATTATGAGTTGGAATGGCAAGAAGAAACAACCTATAGGACAAAAACCTCCAGATCGTAAGCGAGACTCGAAGCCAAGTCTTTCCAGCTAACTTGTATCATTGCTGCAAGACCAGAGTGGCAAGCGTGCTACCAACTCAGCCATTCGGCCTTATTAGCAAATCTGTAGTTCAATTGCCTGTGTTCTGACAGTGCACTCCTCAAACCCTGCAAACCAAATAAGGATTTTAGGGCTGTTAAATATAAACTTATGTCGCAATATCGGCCCATTTTCATAGTTGAAGCATGGGTAGTTGGACTATAATAGGGTTGGCCGCTTGCAATTGTACCCGACATTTGGACATCAACAATTGACATCGCAGTACCTCAAATTATCGATTAATTTGTCACCAGCTAGTTTTTGTTAGCTTATTTTGAGTTGTTGAACATTTGTTTAGTTGACAATAATTAGATTCAGCGTATGTTTGTGTATTTCCTTTTGTAGATAGAAAAATATAAGAAGTACGCTAGATACAAATCCGCATATATCAACAAATGTATGAAAGCTGGAGTAGCCCCTGTACCAGGGCCAGTTGATGAGGAAGGGCTAGACCTTGGTATGCATGGGTACAATCTATGTCATCCTCTGTGACTGGCACATAGTAGGCATATTATAGAGTCCTAACTGGCAAACTTATCCAAGATCGATCCACACCTTTATATTTAGCTAACCTTCAGCTGTATAAACCTTCCACTGGGTCAATCTTTGTAAGAACAATATTCTATATCCTTGCGACAGAGAACTTGATAGCATGTTATAACTCTTACAGTTTAATGATGATGCTAATCAACAAAATGCCTGATCCAATCTACGTTGTAGTAAACCAATACCAAAATTCATACCGGTGCAAGAAGTTTTGTCAGATACCACGTTTTACAGTTTTTTAAAAATGGTTCGATTAGCTGCCAACTGCCATAGGACGTTTGCTGACACACCAGTGATCCAATTGGACATTAACAATGCTGTAGATCCGCTATATATTAATATATACATGATATATACGTGATATATACGTGTACTCGTGTATACATATCACAAGACTGCCTGGTGCCTATAATTTTTCTTTTGTTGCCCTTTGTTCTGTTGGCATAATGACACGACACATGATGATGATGGCTATGATACTATTACAGATATTTACTAATGCATTCTCAGTGTATTATCTGTATGTTGCAGATGTAGGCAGTATATCCATCTCATCATACATGGCATCTCGTGATCAGGGAGAGGTGGGTGCAAGCGCTGGTTATCAGCAACCTGGCGATACTTCTCAACCACCTGGCGCTGGTTATCAACCACCTGGCGCTGGTTATCAACCACCTGATGCTGCATTTCACCCAACGCCTGCTGCTCGTGTACAGGTTCCACAGACTCAGCCACAACCACCAAGTATGTACTAAGTATTATAGTAGTAATGTAATCTCGTAAGTTGCTGTGTAAAGGTGAATTTATTAAATTGTTTCAGTGTATTTCATTTTCTGTTCGGTCACCTTGACTTAGGATTTAGATCTTGGAGTTTTTAGATTTGGACATAAGAATAATTCCAATTTCCAGTTTTCCCAATCAAGTGCTGACCGAACTGAAAAGGAATTTCACCATTGTTTCGTCATTGCAATCATGGAGAGCATTACAATCATCAATTTTAATTCACATCCAATCAATCCATCATCACATTAATCAAGCCTGCACATGCCTCATATTTATGAGCAGGTGTAGCTTTGGCCTTGTTATTAGATAGCCAGGACACCAAAGCGAAATTGCAAACTTTAAAGTTTATTTATGTTTGTGAAGTGAAGTCACACACTACATTCCAATCCTCAACCAACTGCAATCTCAAACTGTGCTAAATACCGCAATGCTGCGCCCAACTGTTGGTCCTACCGTGCATATGCAAAGCATCAACCATTTTAAGACGTCTCGGACATACACATTGCGTGGCCATGATTTTATAGCATACACGCTGCCAGGGGCGTATGTAAAGAAAAAGCTACACCAACATTTTCAAAATTTTGCATTTCCAATTTGACACCTTACAATTTAATTTTAGAAAAAAATTGCATCTAAACGATGCAAAAACCCTCTCTAAAAGACTTTAAAACACTGTCTAAAAGACTGAAAATTGCTATTTGGACAGTTATTTATCACTAAAATCTTCATAGAACGAGTTTTAATTAAGTTAGAAAGGTGGAGTCCTCACCATTGGGAAGCCAGGAAATCTTTCTACAAAATAAAACTACACACAACATGTAGTGGTGTCGGGACCCTTATATACGCCCTGTTTACTGCTTGTTTCTCTTTGTCATGATTTCTATTTATTGTGTTTCTAAAGGTGCCAGTGATGATTTTGAAGTAGACTGGGTGAAAGCTACTAAATTTACTTCGTTTGCTACTAGTTCCCTGACGTATGAAGACAAAGAGTCTGCCATTGACTACCTACAGAAGGCTCTCAATGTGCTGACTCTAGGCCACGAGTGAGATACCAAACATCACCTACTGATATATTACTATATATACTACCTATACTGTATACTACATGTATATAATGCTGAGATATACAAACGTCATCTAATGTATGTTACAAGTTAGACACTGAATCCTATCACACTCAGTTCATTGTGACTTCTTGAGTAGCTTCAGAGATACTGCCTTTCTCAACCAGCAGTGAATAGCTATGACAATTCCGATTGTATAATCTGGTGTACATGGCTGAAACTTTGGGAGTAGAACAATGCTATGGATAGTTATTGCATATTAATTTATACCTCGCTACATATGATTAGCTGATTACCTTCATCTACACATAATTCCTCACCTTTATACAGTACAGCATTTACTGTGTAGCTCGATATTGTTAGTTTTGTTTGAAATATATTTAGTTTCATTTTATTGTTTCTTCTTATGACTGAAGTGTCCTGTGAGCGACATATTCTATCATGGATAAAGCTGAACATTTACTTGTACATTATTTGGATACTAGTATTATTAGACGGTAGTTGCCATGTAATACGGGGTATTGGGGCAGGCAACTTCTCTCATTTGTATGCAAGCACGCACCAAATGGAAGTTTCCAGCCATCAATGTACAAATTGTAGACAATTTTCACTCCATGTTTAACTTGCAGAAGTGAAGAATAGTCTGTCAAAGCTGGTTAATAAAATTAGTGTGTAGTCCTTGCAATTGGCTCCCGGTCATTAACTTAATTGATGTTCACTGTATTGTTGTCATCTTCAGTCTCGTAAACACGGTTAAAGCATCTGTCTTTAAAACTGAGCTTTTCCTAATAATACTATGATTTATTTCACGGTTCTATATTTTTGATATCAACCGTTATTATGTTGGACATTGCTTATGTAGACAAATATAATGTCAGTGACATTATCAACTAGTGTACTGACACCAGTGAATTGATGAAATGATATCTAGCTGAAAATGTCAAGGGTGCTGATGCTAAGCTAAAGTTGTCCCCTGCCTTGGGGGGACAACTCTAGTATTCCCTTCTATCATAGTCGATAGTCATACTGAGAGCTGTGTAGTGAGAGAGATGTGTCACCGGAAGTACATGGAGGTCACCATGGTTACTAGTTAGATATACGGTTACAAGGGAAAAACCGACCAATTTGCCTATAACTCAACTTGTCTTTGACCAATAAAACATTGTAGGTATACAGTATACAGTTTCAGTATTTCCAGTTAAGCAGGAAAAGACAACTCCTACTGAAGTCGTTTAGTAAATGCAAACACTTCTTATAAATAGTCAAGCAAACCAATGCATTACAAGTGGAGACAAGTGACAAAATGTTGGCACTACGTTTTAGGCTACATGTTGTAACCGGAGTTGTTTGGTTTTGAACACAGCGACTTGTATCCGGTTGGTTACAAAAAGTTGCCCACATAGACCACCAAATTGAAATTTACCAATTGGTGCAACTCTCCCGCTCTGGCCATGGCTATAACCTTCTGAATACTGTGGAGCAGCACACTTTCCCACCCTTCTACTTTATTAGAAAGCCTAGCTTGATAAGTATACCAGATAATTCAATATAAAACATATCAGTGGAATATGACAGGTCTTTAATTGCAAGCTATTTACAAAAACAAATATCAATTCCACTACTTTCAAAGTGCATCATCTTGCTGTACGGGAGGAACTCATGTAAACACAATAATCTTCCTATCGGTATATAAATGCAGTAGTGTTATTGCTGCAATTATTGCAAATATTGCTGCTGTATTACTACAGCAATAATTATAACAATGTTTAACAGTAATTTTCCAATGTACAAACTACGGGGACTGGTAAAATGAGGCTAGATTTCCAATAGCTGTTGATGTATAAACAGTAACTTGTCTGCGTAATGGCAGATGCTAGATTGGAGTGGAGATTTTTATTGCATTAGCTTCTGCCGGTGGAGGGGCTTTTCAACTTTCTGTACAAGCGGTCTCAGATTTCATAGTTCACTACAAATAACATAAACCCACATATTTCTAGAAGTTAAATGAAATTGGATAATAGCACAAGATGCAATTCTTGCAAGCGGTGCCGAAATTAAAATAAATTAGTGTGAGTTGCCGGATCAATTATCGAGAACAGACAACCCCAAAAGTAAATGTTCATTTCTATCACTGCTCAAAAACTAAACAAGATAAAATGAAATCAAATTGTGAATAGTGAATATACATTACTATACGATAACAGAAATAATGATAATACTAATAACAATAAATAATAATACTATTAACAGAAATAATGATGTTTTGCCAAATACTGTAACGGATAGGCCAGGCCTTCATAATATGTATGTTTTAGTCATAAAGTATCGCGGGGAATAAATATTGCTGATTTGTCTTGATTGCTTGCATAAGACTCCCAATTATACAACAGAAAGACTTGCAATTGAAGCTAGTTAGGCCTACAATGTTGCAAAACTGAATATTGACAATCATGCTGACTTTCGCAGCTTAGTATCAGTCAGTATTCACAATAAACAAACTTAAGACACTCTTCAGTTGTAGATATTGCCACCTAATAGACAGTGCTTACAAGTACAACCGACTTTACGGGCCTTGCCTTGGATGAATGCCTAATACCAGATTAACCGTCCAGACAATTTCTATCCAATATACCCTACTGGAAGAAATTATTAGCCGACTTAATTTTGGCGAATCACCAGCACAAAACTGAATTAGCGGACTTTATTTTTAGCGAATTTTGAACTAGCGAAATTATAATTTTCTATATAAAACCTTAAAATTTTACTATTAAAACTGTAAACAAATTTAAAGGAATTTAATATTAGTGGAATTTATTTTTAGCAAATTTTCCATTAGCGAAATTAGCCAAAATTAATTCCAACCAATAATTTATTCCAGTAGGGTATAAAATATACGCCATATAGAATGTAGAATATAGTAGGCTATAATATATTATAGGTCTACAATTATTTATAGCTAGAGAATGCTAAACCTATTTTATATACCGTTTGCACAATTATGCTAAAGACTAAAGTTCTGCTACGAACAGCAGGCTATAAATTTCTAGAGAGAGATTTACGTTAACCTCAGATATCACAAACTGATTTCCATCCGATCATCAAGATCAAAGAATCTCAAAAGGCGTGAGGGTGCTCGGTGCCTTTCCTGCCCTCTCAACACACAAGTTGCAGCTCGTGGTCACGCTGTAATCCACTATATTTCCCCACTGACACCGCCAGATCACAATTTAGCTCAATAAGCATGTAGCCGATGTGAATAATGAATAGGCGTAATTGCAATAAAACGGCTGCTCCATATTATTATTTCTTCCATTGTAGCCATGTAGGCCAACATCAGAACGAGTAATACAATTATTGAACATCGTTATCAAAATACTAATAATTTAACATCATAATGCCATCATTATTACTGTAAATTACGAGAATTATAGAGACTTATTATCTTAATTTTATGGTTGGGAATTGGGATGTTTCATCCTATAATTAGGTGCAGTAGGCCCTATTAGCATTTTCTTTTTAGCTCAGTTTAGATCTTAGATTGGGGTTTGGGGATGCAAACCCCACGCAACCATACTTTTTGTGGAGAACAACAACTACAATTTTGCCTTAGAACGGTGGTTAGCAAAAAAGTGTTCAGTCCTGCACTTAACTCGTTTTATCACGGCTAGTTAGTTTGAGATTTGTGATTAGTGAAGGTTATTTGGGGTAGAGGTTTTGGCTTTTGGATCACAGGCTACTGACCACTTCGAACAGGTCAGGGGCAGATCCACCCCTCATTTTAATTTTTTTAAATATAATTATTATATATACATATTAACCTGGTTACCTGGTAACCGTCAATTTTAAATACAACAGTTGAGTTGAGTTTTCTGAGTTTGTGCAAATTGTCAGGTCTGAATGGTCAAGCGTTGATCAGGTAATTGAATAATTGGTGAGAACTGAGAATACTCCACTTACTTAATAGATAAACTGTTGGATATAATCATACTATTGCTAGTGAACCACAGCTCCCAGAGGGTCAACATGAATTTCTGTAAAATCTATCTTTTTGTCAACTTCTTCATCTACTTCACCAATTAGTGCTACATTGTCACCACGAACAATATATAGTCCCAATGTAACCTGTTCAACTCCTGAAGTTGAGTAAACTCTCTCGTGACTGTCATCCAAAATCAGGTTGATTGTTTGGTCAAATCCTTTCAAAGTTCCAACAATTACACGTCCTTCAGAAGTAAACACTGTGACTGTGTGATTTATATAACCCTCAAGACCTGAAGCCATTTTTGGAAAGTGTGATTAGTGATGAAGCTTATGTAATGCTTCAAAGAATGTACATGTATAGCCAATACCAAATACTAATAATAATAATTAGTAATAAGCCAGAAATTTCAAAATAACGACAAAAAGTGTTCGAAACTTCGAAAAGAAATTAGATTAAAAAGTTAATTCACTGGAGTCGCTGTTGTTTGAGATTATTATCGATTAACAATTTAAATTGAGGCTATAAACAGAGTTATTTAGCCTCTGCTCTCACAATAAATGGAAGGGTAAAGGTAAGATTGACGATAAGCATTAGGCCCGTTTTTGGTGGTTGGAACACACGCCAACAACGTTAATAGTGAAAATTTTCAAGCTTTTTTAGCTATGAATTGCCTATGTGGTGATGAGTTTGACGCTGTTTTTGAGAAAAAGACGTGTTCTGTTGGCAATATTCCTTTTTTCGTTAACATATTTCATTATTGCAACCTATAGCAAACTCAAAACGCGTGTAATAGAAGATGATGATGTTGTTTCTGCTGTGAAAATAGAAGAAATACTCAAGACTATAAAACCACTGGAGGCAAAATTTGCCCAGGCAGGAGACGTTCATCCACCTACTAGAAATAGGAAAAAACACCCTTCTCATAAATTGAATGGTGTGCTTAAGCAAACAGTCAGTGGTTTGAACGGCACAGATACATCCCCTTATAACTGTCGGAACTCGGTCCAAGGAAGAGCATTTATAGCAGATGAACACGGGTACATTTGTGACAGGTTTGACTTGCAGGTCAATGGTTGCTGCAAAATAGAATCTCCATCAACAAAACGGTATAAGTGTGATACCTGTAGCTCCTCTGGATGCTGTTCCCTTTATGAACAGTGCGTCTCTTGCTGTTTACACCCACAAAAGGTCGGTTTTTACTGTATGGGTGTCAATTATACTCATGAGATGCACAGCCACTCCTTAACAACCATATTGTGGGTGGGCGATGAATGAAAAGAAACAGATCAATGAGTGAATAAATGACTCTTTCGTCTCATTCATTCGTTCTTTCCCACCCACAATCTAGTTGTTAAGGAGTGGCTATGATGAGATGATGTAATTGTTGTCGAAGACTCGCAAATTATAAATTTATGAATAATTATTATAGATCAAGATATCATGATAGCTACTTACTTATTCTCAGTAGGCCTATGTTATTGGTACAATTGCTATTTAAAGCATCTATTTAATACGATAGTAATACCTTGACTCACAATTGTATGTCCAGTTGGCCTATATTATATCCCACAGTATTAATATCGACAGTATTCCCATTTTGATGGATGTTGGCATTCTATTCTGGTTGCTATCATTTTGCTGGCATTTTCCTTTGTGTCAGGGTGTAGCGGTAGGGGCTTGAACTTGTAAGCCTAATCCATTGGTAGAGGTTCAAGTCCAAGTGGTGGCATTTCTGGCCACAAGCCTTTCAACGAGCCTTTAGCACGTAGCCTATTGTATTTGGGATCTATAATTTGGACCAGGACCTAAAGCACAGGACGTTCCTGAGCGCTGCCGCTATATGATCCTTCTCTGTATAGGATATAATGCACATTTATCAGTCACAGTGAAGTTTTTTAATGAAGATCACTACGGTACAATCAATAATGGGCCATTCGGCTAGGCAGTGATGTTGATGAAAGTCACAATATGCTTTGATGCTGTCTGATGGCAATGATTATTTAACTGAGCTGTTGATATTATTTAATTATCGTAGGCGCTACAGAGTCGGTCAACTGTTATTTGTCACACTCTTAGTTCTTGTTCATAGTTACCTTGGATGCAGATCAATTGATAGATACCAGGTAGAATATAGATCACTGTCCCATAGAGTATCGAATGTAGATCAAATGTAATAGCATTGGATTGACATTTAATTGACGATTTAGTAGGGCTGTAAATTAAACAGATTTACGTTAATTTAGTAGGTCAGCTGTAATTACCAAACTTTCAAATAAATTATATAAATTTGAGCGCAATGGATCTCTGATATAATTGGAGTTCCTATGTATCATATCAATGGCAAATGGCAAATATCTGATAATGAAAATAATCTGTTGAAGCGATGGCCGATGGGTACCCACTTGCAGCCCCATGGTGACTTCTAACAAAGAGTTTAACAAACTAGGCCTACTTGAAATCCACGATTTCAAGTCACAAACCTCCATTTGCGATTTCAAGTCACAGGAGTGTTATCACTTAGTGTAGTTAGGATGCTTAATCCTATGAGAAAATAGCTCCCTAGTTTAATCATTCAAATAAATGACAGTGGACCAAGTTTTGTTGTTACGCAAAAAAAATTGAAAATCTGAACACAGAACATATATAATATTGCCACGTCTGACCTTGAAATTTGATGGAAAAACTGAAATATAAATAATGATGTGCATAACAGATGGCTGCCTGCTGAAATATCCCAGTGCTGATAGGTCCGGCACAGATCCGAGGTCATATATGACATTACAATTAGTACTTCATAGTTCATGATACTCTTTTAGTGTCATGTAGTCTAATGCGTGAGCGTGACTACATGACTCACGCATTAGTCACGCTGAGAGCATTGGTTTAGTTTATTTAGTTTAGTTTATTATTAACCCTTTCAGTCCCAACGACGGATATATACGTCGCGCTAGCGGTCCTCCGTTAAAACGTTCGTAATTTCAGTTAGAATTATTCTACACAGCCATGCTAAATTTCATTGCAAAGCCAACATG
>JAOQGN010078908.1:0-12276 GCA_027564295.1 Himantozoum antarcticum
ACCCTCCGTCTGACTGCCAGCTGGCCGGCGTAGTGCTATTGATCTGAAGACATGCTGGTTTTATTCTGTGAGTCGTCTCTCCATCCATTAGCTGTTCATACTCAACCTTGCGTTCTTATATTGCAGTGCTGTCCATTCTTATATTGCAGTGCTGTCCATTCTTATATTGCAGTGCTGTCCATTCTTATATTGCAGTGCTGTCCATTCTGCCCCGGTTAGCCCTAGAGGCTCCTCCTACTTTAACAGCGTCATCCCAGATTTGAATGTGGCAGCTCAGCGAGCACAAGGATTGAAAGACGGAGAATTGCCCAGACCAGAAGATGTCAAGCCACCGTATTCCTACGCTCAACTTATTGTACAGGCCATCAGTAACTCACCTGACAAGCACCTCACACTCAGTGGCATATATGCATACATCACTAAATTCCATCCATACTACAGGACTGCTGACAAAGGCTGGCAGGTGGGTCACACTCACTACAGGGTATCGTATATTATATGGATCATCACATAATTATCTTATGAGGTGATTAGATGGCCAAGCCGAGTAGACTCACTAGGCAGATTTGCAATCGCAAGGTCGTGGGTTCGAATCCGATGGTAGTCCACTCATTTATTTAAGTAGCCGAGTCTGGTAGTCTGTTTGTGAAGGGAATCCGGTGCTTTATGCAGCAGGATGCAATTCACCGGTTTTAGGTTGAAAGGCCGAAGATCACCAAAGTGTGCTTGTACCCAATGACCAGCCGGTAATAAGTTACGTCCACTACTTAACAGTTCTGTCTAACAGTAACTTCAAGCGGTGCATAAGCCAACTAACTGTTTATTATTTACTGAGAGATATTTGTTCTTATTTTCTAGTGTTGTCAGGAGTTGTCTACCCTATTTAGTCACCGGACGAGAGCAGATGATTTCTACATGATATTATTCATATTGTTATAATACATGTAATATTTTGTTGTTGATGTTTTCAATAAGTGTATAATTTGTAAACAAACGATAACTGGTTAACCTACTTTGCAATTTGTTATCAAATACTTAGCTTGGTTGGGATGTTTTATCACTGCCAGTAGTCGGAAATTATTGGATGGGGTTGGGTGTTTGAGGTTAAGTTTTGCATTTTGGATCACAGGCAATTGAACGCCATTCTACATGTCTATCCATATTTGTCAATACCATAAAACCGTAACTGTATTTGCTGTTTCCGATATGGGTTGGGAGTTCTCAATGTTGTCTGTAGTCTGAGATTAGAGGGTGGGGTTTAGGTTTTGGGTTTATGATCGCCGGCTACTGGCCGTGATAGTAAAATATAGATATACTCTTACTGTAAATCTGTTACAGAACTCAATCAGGCACAACTTGTCACTGAACAGATATTTTGTAAAGGTGGCCAGGTCACAGGAAGAACCAGGCAAAGGGTCCTTCTGGTGTATTGACCCATCTAGTGAGCCAAAACTTGTAGCTCAGGCATATCGGAGGAGAAGGCAAAGAGGTGTGCCGTGTTTCAGGGCCCCTGCATTTAGTCCCCTCACTGCCAGGTAAGCCTAGGCTAGTTCCAATCTATATACATGTAGATATGTACACTGTACAGCACCCTATGCCAGCTGAGTGCTGCAGACTACGGACTACAGTGATCAACTATCTCCTGTAGCTACTGCTAGTATCATCACATTGTCATTCAGCAAATTCTCGTACTGACCAGCTAGTATTCGAGGTAAACAACTTGTAATATCACTTATACACCCAGAATTATACAGGGCACAGCGCACAGGCCTATATCTAGACTATTACAGTTGAGAAATGGACCAGCAAAATAGCAAACTGTTCATTGTGGTAACTTTGTGGCTACCATCTAGTCATATGATCATCTCATGGTGGATTAGCATGTAGTCTGTGGCCCCTGTGTCCTGTAGTCTGTGGCCCCTGTGCCTGTCCCTACCACAGCTTATGGCTGCTCTATGCTCATGGACACTGAGGAGTTGTCTTATTGAAAGAAAGATAACGCAAACCAAGAGAGAAAGAGAAAGTGGAGCGAAGGGAGAACTCCTCAGTACCCATGTCCAGACGCCTCCTTGACGGTGGCAAGTTGGCAATGCACTCACTTCATGTACATGCCAAAGCATTGATATTTATGCCCATATTGTTGATGCTGTACAGCAGAACATGGCCAGAAACAGCTAGCAGATGCGTAATCTATCTAACACGGTGTGTGGCTACAGATTGTCCCGTCTGTCACAACCTTTCTACTGAACCCCCAGGTTTCCAGACATAGCGCCTAACATTTTCATTTAGTTAGATTTTTCTGTATAATTCCTGGAAAATATTTTTATTTTTGGTAAACTTTCGATATTGATTTAGGGGCTTATTTAGGGGCTAGCGAATTAACTATCTCTTAGCTGTTTTGAGTGTTGTAAAGACTCCTAGCCCAATATCCCAAAGCCGAAGCCCTATATCTTTATTGTAGTTTAGAGATTGGGGATTTTTTTTCTTTTCAAAAACCCGAAAATAATCCCAAAACCTGTTAGACGGACTTCATACTTTCACCAATTTTTGTTTACAAAATTAGCTCGTTATTCTGTGGACATGATGTACGTCTATTGTGATATACAGAAACAGCCCTGGTAACCAATGGATGTCATTATTTGTTGTGTATTTATTGTTCAGGTCGGCTCCTGTGTCCCCCATTCACTACTCATCTGGTCTATATACACCACCTGATGTCCTCATGTCAAAAGATACAGCTGCAGATGGTGGTGACACTGAGCAAGGTGTGACGGGTGTTGCAGGTGCTACAGCAGTGTCAGGTGCACCTGGCAGCAGTATGAGCAGTGCTGCACTGCCCCCTGGTGCTAACAACTATATACCTAGTACTCTACATGGCAATATGACAGGTGCCACTGGCAGGCTACTCCTACACAGTGTTAGAAATATTCAGTCTGCACCAGGTTCACCTCAACAAGGTACGTCTCGCCACCCACCCCTTCCCATCTGTATTCTACTATTTGTTTGTTTGGCTTGTACTGTTTTGTTTAGGTTTTAATCCAAATAGCTAAGCTAAGGGGTCGAGTCCGGTAGTCTTCATGCTGACCAGAACTGGGGAGCAACTCTGGGGATAAGAGTTCATGCTGAGCAGAACACAGGGGAGCAACTCTGGGGATAAGAGTTCATGCTGACCAGAACACAGGGGAGCAACTCTGGGGATAAGAATCTTGCTCAAGGATTGTTAGCAGAGAAATACTTTTTGACTGCAGCGGGAATCGAACACAGGACCAGCCTCACAAAAGAGGAGGCTGTGATTGTAACTACTTCACCGTCCCTGCTCCCTGGCCCCCTCCATTGCTCTCCGCTATGTTGGCACACATTATCCGTGCTGATTATACAGTCATATATATAGTAATATAATTATACAGTCATATATATAGTAATATAATTATACCGTCACGGTCATAGAACTTGCATAAATTAAATCTTCTATAACGGCACATTTATTACAATCTATAACAATGTATGTCAATGGTTAAAGGAAGAATCGTTGATGTAATTATTTTACTGCATTGATAATCGATATCTGTATATAACAGTATAGTATTAGAACACTACACATCCGTTGGCCATTCTGTTGGTCACTCTGTGATTCGTGAGTCACTCTGTGGCTATTTCCATGGCATGCCACCGAAAGTTACACTAACCAACCGTTGAACAGTCAAATACTATCAATTCATGCCAATAACGGAAGAGTTGAAGCCATTCAACAATTAGCAACCAAGTTCATTTTACCTGATTTGTCTTATCAGGAACAAATAAACCATTTGTCATTGCCTAATATTTCAGATTGTGTTTTTAAACTTAGCAGCAATAATTTTAACAACATTTTATGTTACCCGGACCACCCACTTTACAGTAGAATTGTTTTTAACACCAGCGGAAGCTCCGACAGAATTGCTACACCTTATCGACCTAGGAAATGCAGGACAGAAACGAGGAGCAAATTTTTCTTTCCTTTTTTAATGTCTTATTTTAACAAATAATGAGCGATTACTTTTCTTAGTGCATTCTATTTATCTGTTGGTATGAATTTATCTGCCAATCACTTTTCTTAGTCTATTACTTCTATATTTTTTTGGTAAATATTCATTTTTATTTTTATGATGCAGAATGTGTATTAGTAAATAAACAAATAAACAAATAAACAATTCATCATCAATTGAACGTCATTGATTTTCTGTTGTAGGGTTCAGAGTTGTGTCCCCTACCACATTTAAAAAACTAGCCTTTGCTCCTGCAAACACGTCAACAGCTACAGGCTTAGCAAGCCTACCCCAGTTAGTTGCTCGTCATGCAAATGGTGGTTAGTGTCTTAGTGCCATTCGTTGTCTATATATAATTGGTGGAGGGCTGAGTGCAAAGCTCTCAGTCTATATATAATTGGTGGAGAGCTGGGTACAAAGCTCACACTATATATAATTGGTGGAGGGCTGGGTGCAAAGCTCTCAGTCTATATATAATTGGTGGAGGGCTGGGTACAAAGCTCTCAGTCTATATATAATTGGTGGAGGGCTGGGTACAAAGCTCACACGAAATATAATTTGTGGAGCGCTGGGTACAAAGCTCTGTCTATATATAATTGGTGGAGGGCTGGGTACAAAGCTCTCAGTATATGTATAATTGGTGGAGGACTGGGTACAAAGCTCTCAGTCTATATATAATTGTTGGGAGGACTGGGTGCAAAACTTTCTGCCTATACATGATTGGTGGAGGGCTGGGTGCAAAGCTCTCACTCTATATATAATTGGTGGAGGGCTGGGTACTAAGCTCTCAGTCTATATATATAATTGTTTGAGGGCTGGGTACAAAGCTCTCAATTTCAAATGGGTTTATTAAATGTCTGTTGTGCATGGAAAAATGGGGTGACGCATCTCGTTGTTACGCCGTCTGACGGTGGATTTTAATGAATTGCCTGTGTATAAATAGGTACATTACTAAATTCACTACTACTTCTTGTAGACAGTTTAACTCTTTCAATACGTAATTATTTTCTTTAGTTGCTTTTTAGTAATTAAATTTTCTAATGTACACAAGTTGTATAATTCTGATATTGTGTGTGAAGTATAATTGTATCTAGAAGACACTTGAGACTTTCACCATTGAATCCAGCGTAACCTATCTACAGGATTGACATATCTAGTTGAGTGATCGGCTGATCGCTTCAGAGTCGGCACTCAGTAGGATTAGTGGCTTAGTGCAACTATCAGAATGATGCTAAACGTTACTCTTCAAGAACATCTACTAACTACAGTACTAGCTACTAGCTGCTACTAGATACTAGATATTCTTGAATAATGTCTTACTAAAAGTTCCTGGAATACCGCAATTTAGTTTAGTTTTTCATCTAATCGAATGCAAAGACGTGTGGCACTGATTTCTGGCATATTATTATGACTGGAAAGATAACAAACTGAAAGTACTGGCACTTTCGAATATACATTAGTTAGGAGAATGATATTTGGTCGGATGAAAGCTGTGATCCTCAGCTATAATTGATCTGAAGAAATTAGCAGAGCAGTTCTAATGCGTGTTGATATATATATATTAGTGTCTTTATACAGCCAGTATATCCCGTTTTCAAACGCCACTATATCGGTTTCCAGTTCGAAAGAGCTGTGGAGTTATATTTTATCATAGACATTGGGAGTTTTCTCATTTGTATTGTCGGTATTTAGAATTTGTAACACGTGAAATCAATTACACCAGTTTTATACTGCAACACCCTTGGAGCTGCTAAACATCTGTGTTATGCATCCATTTACAACCTCATTGATGCTTTCAATAAACTAACACTTTTGCTGCTTATTTGTAGTAATATAAATCTTTCCATGTGGTATTGTAGGCATGGTACCAGTGGTGCCATCTACTAGTTTGGTAATGACAGCTACAACAGGTGTGCCAGGTATGACATCTATCTCAGGTGCTCATACCCTTGCCTCTATAGCCACTACTACTAATACTATCAAGTCATCTGCTGTCAATATGTCTACTATAATGTCTGCTGGCATGTCCGGCTCACCCTATCATACTGCACAATCCTATCTACAATCAGTAGCCCAGCCAATCACCATACTGGGTAAGTTAGATCAGCCATTCAATATAATGGGTCAGTTATATTAGCCGGTAAAATTCCTTCTTGGTTAGGACAGTGCGTCTCAGACTATTATGTTGCACATTTGGGGTTTGGCACTCCAAAACCTCGAACTCCAGACATAAGGTAAGGTCAAGTGAGTCAAAATGTCGACATGAACACTGGGTAGTTAGTGTCGACCGATGAAAATACCTGGCAAAGAAGGCGGGAGTTTATGATGACGCATGATGACCATCCGTTTATAGTTAGGGTAAAGCTTGATGATTTATGTGAGACCACATAAAATGCAGACGGTGATATGACCACAATTATATGCTACATTTAAATTGTATTTTACAATTTGCTACCGCCAATAGTAGCACTCGTAAGTCATAACTGGAACTGAACCCAAGTCCTTTGCGGCTCAGCGCCTAGCAGTGGCAGGCGAACGCATCCACTACACCAGCTCAGTAACCTTAGAAAAGGAAGCTTCGCCAGTGTACTTCAACACTCGCCGTACCCGCCGGGCTCACTGTTGCCTCAAAGGCACGGGTTCAGTTCCAGTTACCAGCGTTACTATTTTATTTATACATGTATGTTTATTAATATTATGTAACTATTTTATTTATTTTTTCGAGTTGCTATTTTATTATTAGCTGTAGCAAATTGTAAAATTCATTATATACTGCTCGTATTTTACTTAATTATGTGTTAGTCATTAGCAGACGGATTTTTGCGCTTTCGGAACTGTCGGAGTTGGATAACTCTGCATTGGATTGAATTCCAATTTCGTACACTGTACGGTGAGTGTTGAAGTGCACCCGCAAACCCTTTTTTCTAAAGCTGCCGAGCTGGTGTAGTGGATGCATTCGCCTGCCACTGTGCTAGGATCTGTGCCGTAAAGGGCCGGGTTCTGTCCCAGTTACGAGTGTTGACATTTTAAATGTAAATTGTATTATTGAATGCGATAATGATATTGACTTTAGATATCTGTCAATACTCGACAGGTACTTGCAATATGTTGAGCGAGAATTGAAACCTACAGTCTGTATTTTAGCATAGAGCCTGGGCTTGTTCTATGCTAAATCTAACAGTCCATAGCGATCGTACAAACTGACTCTGGCTCAACAAGTTGGCTGTTAATCTCTAGACTTGTTTTTGCTAAGGAGGTTTGAGTCTTTGAGGTATAATAACTTGTAATACTGTGAATCTACTTGTCTACTTATCCTCTTGCAGCATCAGAAGGTATGGACAATGCAGCAGAGATACCCCTCACTGTACAAGAGATCACGGAACCTAAAACCGACATCGGGCCATTCACTGCTCACCCTATAGTTACCCCTCAACAGCAACTGGGTCAAGCTCGTCAGGTTAGTAGTACGTCGTCTGTTCATGTCGTCTGTATAGGTGTCCTGTGCTGGTTGCCGATGTTGGTCACCTGTTCTTGTCGTCTATTATATTCCGGCCATAGTGTGTTTGATAAAGTGGAAGTGGCAATGAATAGTGTTGGCAATTATTATAATTTGATTGAATGTTAATTGAGATTGATTCTTCTGCTATTTGAAGTTGCTATAATTGTACCATTGCAATTGCAAGCCTAGTTAGTGTCGGAGTATACCGTTACCAGTTTTTATCTCTACGCTGACAGGTATTACATATGGGTCATTTCAAATTGAAGTTGTCACCACCACTTTTGATACCAATCCACACATTTTGTTAAGTTTTGTCACTTATCCATGCATCACATTTCTATATTTTAGGTTTCAGACAAGTAAAACATGTTAGAGAATAATTAACTATCTTTATTATTTCATAAAAGTTACTAGTTAAGATTTTCAAGCATTTTGAAAATCATTTATCTCTGTTTTATTTTGTGAAAATATAGGAGTGATATGAAATGGTAAAATGTTGGCCTTTAACCGCCTCAATTAATTAAATAAAAATTATGGTAATAAAATGTAACATTCAATCTTCCCTTCGAATCCAAATCCTCCGAATCGTGATTTATAATAATTAAATAGGAAACCGGCGACCATTAAAAAACGACAATTTCCGGTTTTCAGATTTTTACTCAATTTGGTTTTGAAATGTACCCACATTGCAATTACTGGTCAAGCTTACTTATTATGGCGTTTAGATAGAGGAACTCTTTTTACATCAGAAAATACTTGTAATGAAACAAAAAATGTAATTTACAGTTGTAAGTTTTTAACATTTCGAGGAGGCTTCACGGCAACGCCATTTGTCGCTCTATAGTAGTATATAGAAATTGAATTTTGCCAAGACAATATTTAATAATAGTCCAAGTAGGAAGTGTTGTCAAGAGGTATAAATGATATTTTTGAAATCAGCAGAGCTTCTTTGTGGGCTAGTCTATCAGCAACAGACCGAAACATTAGCTCTAAGGAATTTTTACAGCGTAAAACCATTCATATGCGTTTTTCCGGCGGGTTCCGACGGTGTTCACTGTTAATCTGAAATATATTTGTTTTATACATTTTTAATAAACAGTGCAGTTCTGAGATGTTTTGGATGATTTCTAGTCAAATTTACATTCTTTATTGATGTTAGACATACTTTTTTACCCTATGTCTCACTATTGGCCACTATTAGGCTTGAGTCATAGTATTTGAGTGTGAGTGACTCACTGACTGCGTTTGCCTGAAATAAACACTTTTTCATCCAAAATGAGATGATGTAGGCAATGTCATCTAACTTGTGGCTAATTTCAGATCATATAACGCAAGTGTCACATCAGTACACATGAGTAATTATTGTTCTAGTGCTTTCTTGAATGGTTATTGCGTGCTCAATTGAAATTTAATTTCTGACATTACAATAATTGCTAAATAAATTTAATTTTTTTTTTACAAATTTCAAAAGATTATACATTTTACATAAACTGATTGCTTACATTATTTGAATCTTTATTTGAAGCCTTATTATCACCCTTTCGCCACTAAATGCTACCTAAGGCTACACTCGGTTAAATTTTTGGTTTTGTGGCCACACTGTTCACCTACAAATCACATATGGGAGTGAACGAGGAGTTTTATTTTACCATGTTTCATTTTATGGGGTCATCTTACATTTGGAGAATTGTGTTCTGAATACTTTTCTCTTGTAGTTCAATGGTCCAGCTTGAAAGTTCTCCCACAATACCCAAATGAGGTGGCGCATGTCAATTTTTTGGTGTTACAATTTCTTTGTTTTTAAATAAATTTTAATTCCAACTGTTTTAGACTCACAATCTAGTGGGCTTTGTGATAGGCCAGGTCAAAAAATTCTGGGACTAACTTTAGTTGACAAATTACTCTAAATCTGAAAATATGGCGCCTCTTTTTTCCTTTTCAGCCCTTACCCACCACCAGACACCCCCACCCAATCTGAAAACAGTTTCAAACATATTTTTATATTAGACATTTGTGTTTTGATCATTTTTCACTTTAGTTAAAGGGACTAGCTTGACAAGTTCTCCCACAATATCCAAATCAAGTGACGCATGTCAACATTAGAGTTTGTTATTAAAATTTGACTTCCTTGTTGTTATAATTATTTATTTCAAAATCACATTTTAATTGTAATTGTCTTAGACTCATAACCTAGTGGGCTTTGTGATAGGCCAAATTAAAAATTTCTAGGACTAACTTTATAGTTGACAAATGACTTTAAAATCTGAAAATATGCCCTTGTTTTTAGCTTTCCCGCCCTTACCCCCCACCCCACCCAAACCAGTTTCCAACATATTTCTATTGTACATGCTGGTGTTCTGATCACTTTTCTCTTATAGTTCAAGGGTCTAGCTTGATAAGTTCTCCCACAATATCCAAATCAAGTGAAGCATGTCAAAATTTGAGTTTTTTATTAAAATTTGGCTATAAAACCGGGGTTGTACATGCGACCCCATAAAATATGGACGACTCAATATTTTTCAAATCTGTTTTCGTATGATGCTAGATGGACATCTGGAGATTATCCAAAAAAAAGTGAGATAAATCGAACTTGAAAAAAATTCACCATGTGACAACTTAAATTTGAAATGACCCATATTTAAAACTAGGTTCAAATATCTTTGCTTTTTGTTTTTATTAATAAATCTGAGCATTTTCTCTGACATTTACTTTATCATAGACTTTTGATAATAATAAACAGAAATCTATTATCCCTAGGGATAATATACCAGAACTAGTTTTGCATTGTTTTAGGTGGTACTCCAATAGCTCAGCTAATCGAGGGAAACCCACCTGCCCTCCAGTATTTTACCTGCTGATCAGAATACAGGGAGCGACTTTGGTATTATGAATATTGCCCAATATTCTTAGCAGAAATTTTGACTGCGGTGGGAATCGAACCCCGGACATTATGAACGAGGTGCCGCAGTCTTAACCACTTCACCACCCCTGCTCCCTAGTATTGTGGTAATTATCTTGATTTAGGTGAACAGTTTACTGCCCAGGATTAGGGAAGAATGGTTTACTATTTGTGCAGCTCAACTCATTGGTAATGTTTCCCATTTTGATTGAGCCAATTTCACTATTTTTATACAGCACTAACTTTGCTCCGAAACTTGCCATCGAAAATCCCAAACATAGCCTACAAATAACGCCATACGGAATAACGTTTTGATTCACGTAATATCTGCATTCAGTGAAGTATTTGATGGGAATGTGTTTCCATCCATAATGTAGAGCTCGGACTATCTCAAACAGCCATTTTCTAAAAATAATAACAGTTTTTGTGGGCAGGCAGTTATTGGTTCTATTATCTGATTGAGCAAGTAAGCTCAGATCAGCAGCAGACTAAATCTAGGGAATATACCTTCATAAAATGACTACGTTCAGCCCGGACTTTACTGATGATTTGATTGATTCTGTGGGAGCGAGCATTGTCCAGCTCAAGTAGTATGCAAGTTTCGATATTGATCTGAGCAAGCGAGCCGACTCCGAAGACATCCTGTATGAACTCCTGGCTTATATTGTATCCTAACCACAGGAACATTGCAAATCCGTTTTCTAAATAAATAACAACATGGTGATAAGACCTTGTATGGCAACAGAACAGGAAATTGGTGGTGATGTCACCCCAAAGGACTCCATCCTGTTCAAGCTAAGTTGGTGCCGAGCATGTTCTACAGTAGCTGTAAAGGCTGTAAAACATGTATTCACAGTTCATTGTTTGACTGACAAATATATATGGAATTTTTTTAAAGACATTTTGATATTTTGATTCAAGACATTTTGATATTGCAAAGATGCTTCATTATAATAATAACAATTATTAATAATAATAACAATAATAATAACCATCGAAATAAAGTTGATAATTATTTCAAACAAAAGATAACACTGCAAGAAAGATACAACTACGGAGTTGAAGATTGGAATGAAGGCCGGAGTTGGCATAACTAATCTATTTTTAGCTACTGGCACAGTCTCTAGTGGCAGGATATCTGATCACTTGTGTGAGAAAAATACATGATTCAATACAAACAAAAATTCTCTGAATCATACATACATGTAGCTGCATATGGCTAGCTTGGGTTGTGTCATTATTACATGTATATACAACAAGGTGTAAGGCCAATCTTTACCTGACAAATACAGTCATAGCTAATCTAACAAAATCAAGGTTACGTTGTCCGGGCCTACCAGAAAACTACACAATCCAAACTAGTCACTATTACAGTACATAGACATAGTTGCAGATCATAATTTTTTATACCCTATCGATAAAATAGTATTAATATAATATGTATATATACGGTTTAAATATTTCTAAAATATATTTCTATTTTCCCAATTTTTATACCCTTCCCAAATACATTATGTTACCATGTTATTGTATATGGGTCAGATTTTTTATTATGAGACTATTTGATACTCATAGTCAAAAAAGAATTATTTTTAAAAGTTTTCAAATAATTTAAAAATAATTTATATGATTGCCCATATTCTTGGCTATCTAAAACTATAAAAAAAATCAATATAGCCCCAGTGGTTCTCATTCTGCGACAATTTTTGTAAAGCCGTGTCAGCGAGCACGAAATTCCCTGGAATTAGCAGGCAATGCAATGAGTGAATGAAATTACATTTTTATGGCATAGCAAATGTGAATACATAGCAAGCTATTGTTTCAAATATATTGGAGAGCAAAATTTGCTTTTA
>JAOQGN010079019.1:0-12275 GCA_027564295.1 Himantozoum antarcticum
GCTGGAGTGAGACGTTTGATGTAATGCATAGTCGTAAGGGATTGAGTAAAAGGTCAAATAAACCTACCAGAGCTATTTTTTTGCTGATGGTTGGAACAACAAACAATCTCATACGGGTACAAATAGATGTTTGTTAAGAAGGATCATACAATGCTTACCTACACTCACCTCCGAGCAGGACTCACTTACTCTTATGCTAAGAGAAAAGTTTGTGACAATGGTGTTTCCACCGAGCCAATTGACGTTTAATCAATTACTTGCGGTGGTGGTGGTGGCGGTGGTGGCGTTTGTGGTGGTGGTTGTGGTGGTAGAACTTGTGTATATAAATAGTACAGATATATTGTCAATGCTAAGATCAATCCATTCATATTTTTCTGTTGTTGTTGTTGGAAATGTAGTTGTATGAGCATTGTCTTTGAATGAGTTTCTTACCTTCTTAGCCACATGTCGCTATGATGATGTTGATTTTCTAAATGATAAGCACACACATGATTCGTTGGTTAAATGTTGAAGCATGCCCATCTCGAACCCTATATGAGCGAACTGGTTGACACGACGTGATCCATTTACACAGTCATTGTTACCATGGAGTATCATGGCGACATCAATGTGAGCAATGATAGATTGATCAACCAATCCTTACTGGATCACAACTTTCTAATGTGGGTAGCGCCTTTGAATTTATTTGAATATTGGATGGGGAGCAGTTGGAGGAGGTGAGATTGGCACTTTGGGGGATGGATCCCCCAAAGCTTTTCTCACCCCCCCCCCCACTTTGGGGGATGGGGAAAAGCTTCCACTGGTTTGGAGTAGAGCGAGAAAAAGAGAGGACAATGTTGTTGTTCTTGCAATCTATATAGCCGCTTGTCATAATTGGCTCGAAAGAGAGGACTCAGGCAACTTCCTCCTACATTTGGTTGTGCTGCTCCCTCCTACATTTGGTTGTGCAACACTGCAGCGCCGAGGTTGTGCATCTAGTGTCGTGATGTCAGGAAATCATTACGATAAGATAATTTATTCGGTTGATAGTCCGCTACACTTGGCTTTGCTAGAGGACAAAGCCCCATTGTCCAGATGCTTCTGACTCCGTGCAAGGACGTTGAGGCCAAACACGTCTACTTTGATGTCCCTCGCAAACAAATTCCCTTAACCGGGGAGGGTTTGATGCCACACGCCAAAGGAGAAGTGATTGAGCACCTGGCAATGGAGAGAAAGGATGAAAACCATCTTCATTGTTTGGTTGTGGTCTCACAGATGACGTGCCTCAGATCTGTGGATTGGTACAACATTATGAATGGTCAGAGATCCTTTGATCCTTTGATTGATCCTTTGTCGTCAATGATGATATGTGGGGACTGAGAACTCTTCTTCGCCTGGGAATCGACAGTTCTATACGAAGTCACACCGGAGAGACCGCCCAGGAGAAGGCCGCGGGACTCCATCGAAAAAAACTTTCACTACAGTGGGAACTGATATGCCTGCTCGCAAAAAATGATGACTCCGAGTAGGCATGACCAATCTTGACATCCTCGTATGCGTATGCGTTGACATCCATTTGGCGGCCGTGTAAACTAGAACCTATTGGTCGCTTGTCATTAACCTAGATGATATATATTGGACACTTTCATTCTTCCTTAGTCATTGCTAAGCCAAAGCTTTGCCACCAACACCATCGTCACCATGGCAAATGTGTCTAGTAAAGACACAGTGAGCAGTGAAAAGCTGGCTATCACATACACCTCTTACATCCACTTGGGATATCAAGCCGCAGACACAGTTTCACGTCTACCACCATCGACTGACATCGACAGCTGTGTTGTGGAAGTGGTATTCACTCCTCTATGTTCAAGATGTCGAAAGGATCAGCTGGAAGTCATAGTGGAAAAGTTCAACTCTGTGACAGAGTTGACTCCGTGACAGAGTTGACTCAACTCTGTGACAAGTGTTTCTGTGACAGAGACGAAGCCGTTGTATTCACGAGATGTTGTCGCCAGTGGAGACGAATTGGACAGAGAGCGTGCATATCTTTTGAACGGGTTGTGTGAGCTCCACCAGCACCTCTATTCTCCGTCTCAGTAAATATAAGCCCTATACACCACAACCACCACGACCTGGTCCGTGGAATAACGTCGATGTTGGAGAGAACCATGATAACGATGTGAGGTCACATCACCATCTTGTTCGGCACTCAAAAGCGGAAGAGTTGTTGCCACTGACATCGAAGAGACCAGAGGATGTATAGTAATCCCTCCCTCTGTCGATGTCATGGTAGGAGTTGATTATGGTGAGTCATTTCCTGGAGCCAAGACACTCGTCACCGATATTAACACCCTTGGAGAGATGTACTTTGCAGAGGTGAATGAGGGTGGGTTCGAACCACCTCCCTTTGACCCTGAAACCTCTGCCCTAACACCTTCTAGACTCTAGAGCTATTGCTTTAACCAAAGGAGAGGATGATGATGATTTGTGACTGTCAATGCCTCCAAAATATGACAACCATTGACAATGGAGTGGATGAGACTCGTAGAATGGTTACTAAATATTAGAACATTAACAATGGGCTCGATGACCTATACATAAACTCTAATTACCACCCGCAGCACCATTGTGTAATATTTGCATGTATTATTATTATTATGCCATCATTCCATCTACTCACTGTATAATTATGTAAATAAAATGTTAATATCAAATTTCCCCTATCTTCTGTTTAACACTTAAATTTCAACAGTCCACCAGCAGTATCCCATTAGTAACTCATTGAGTGCACATTCATTCAGAGCATATAGTTTGATTAGATGAGCCCTCCTTGTTCAGCGGAAGCACAGCAGCACCAGTAGTGGGTGAGTTATCTTCATTATAGTACTATATAGCAATTTACAGATTATTTGACATAGTATCAGATATATTTAACACACGTTTTGTATCGTCGATATCGCCAAGGGTTAGGACATATATTTTCACCATTTATACCATCGATGTCAACTCTGTCCCATCAATGTCATCTCTGTGCCATCGATGTCAGCTCTCTACGATCGATGTCAGCTCGCTACCATCGGTGTCAGCCCTCTCTCATTGGTGTCACCTGTCTACCATCAATGTCACCCCTCTACCATCGATGCCATCTCTCTCCCATCGATGCCTGCACTCCACCATCCATGTCAGCACTCTCCCATTGATGTCAGCTCTCGACCATAAACGTCAGCACTCTCCCATCGATGTCAGCTCTCCCATCAATGTTAGCATTCCACCATCTATGTCAGCACCTCACCATCGATGTTAGCACCTAACTATCAATGTCAGCACTCCACCATAAATGTCAGCACTCCACCATCGATGTCAGCACCTCACCATTGGTATCACCCTCACCCTCGATGTACCCCATCCCGTACTTCTGAGCAACGGGTGTCCGGACAAGCTCGGGCTACCGGTACAACCTAGTCTCAGAACCAACAACAACACCTCACCTCACCCACCCTACCTCAAACAGTGCACTAGGGCTAGCATGTCAATTGCTCTCTAACCTCGGCACCTTATTTTCTCTCAAGACTGGACCCTCCCTTAAACACCCTACAACCCGTTAGGTCACGGGCTACGTGCCAGAAAGCAAACCAACATAACCACTAATCCACAGTTTTCAACAATACGGGATGTACCCTATAAACCTAACTTATCAAATCTGTATTACTGGCTAGCCTGTCAATTGCTCCCAGCCGGAGAAAATGACATTCTAAATAACATAACATAACTTAATAGTAAATACTAAGTAACTAAAATAAATGTTTCATATCCTAGTTCTCTCTCTGTGTAGACAGAAGAAAGATAACCACAGGCTTCTGTGGAGCTATGATGTGACTGTTACGTTAGTGAGTGTGACTGTCTCCGTCTGTGATTTATTTGGAATTTTGACAGTCTGTACTTGACTGCAGTCAACGGTACAATCAAACTCTCACCGCAGTAACACTTACACCAATAGTTATATTATTTATAATATAATTACAATAAAATAGTATACTTAAATTAAATAATTAATATAACTATAATCAATGGTGATTTCGGATTCTCTTGTTGAGGGTTTTGAGTCAGGTACTACACTATGGTGTAGAGTTAATAAAAAGCTCAACGAGGGCATCGTTTAATTTTAATTGTATTATTGCTCTCCATTATGAAAACGAACTCATCATCTGTATATCCGAAGAATCAATAATAGATATAATATATAAAATAAAATGTAACGCGGTTAATTGTATTTATAATGTCTACCCATGTGTGAAGCCCCTCTGCAGCATGGGATGGATCTCTCTTTGTTGCTCCTTAGTGTCAAATATAGTGAGAAATGTTGACTGCGTTTGGAAAGATTCACTTCTGAAGCTGGAGGACCGATATGAAACCACTGCTTATGATGACAAACCCAAAAACTATTTTTCTGTAAAAGTCGGTATCCCCATATTATACTTTCCATTGCCCATTAGCGATGCAGCTTGTACTTAGTGCAGACTGAGAATTCGCAAGTTTCTATTTAGAGAAATGCATTTTGGAATTAGGGAAAAGCCAAAGCAGCCAAAGCTTCGTTTTTGCCAGTTGATAAATGATGGTAGGTATCCAAATCCATCGTTGAAAAGCATAAAATATTAAATAATCATTAATTATTATTATTTCAATGACATGAAATTGTTCTCCGTCTCTAGCCTTCATTTATTGAGAAATAATCAAAAATAACATTCAGATTAATATTTTTATCTTTTTATTTGCTCTCCACGATGGGTATCAGAATGTGTATCGATTGTGGAGGATATTACATTTATTTAGGGTCTCAATGAGAGAAACCGAAACCACCCTAAGAAGTACATTTTAATAAGTAATAAGTAAAAATAAGTAGCATAGTGCAGCACATATTAAGTAGAGTAATATAAGATACTGTTAATATAATTTGCAACTAATATTTGCTGCCTTGTTTGATGGTTTCAAGCAAACCAACGCGGATATTTCAATCTACAACATTTTCAAGCGCAACCTACAGTCTGCTCTTCACAGGCTTGCCATGCTGGCTACTCGAGTAAGCTAAACTGTAAATGATGCATATAATTACTTAATTGTATAATATTTCTCATAAGTCCTGATTACAACAATAATGTTCTCTGGATTTCCACGTAGCTAAGGCTCATTGGGTTGGTTGTGGTTTGGGAGCTGAGATTGGCTGAGAGTTAGCTTTGGACGTCCATTGATAATGTATCCTGCATTATTTCAAACTAAATAATATTTTGTCCTGTGAATTTATGTTCTGTGAAATAGGGTGTTATCATGAAAAATTTGCCTCATAATGCATATATTTGTACAATGAAATGCTAAACAATTTCCTGGTTGGTTGAGACTAGTTGCTATAATTTGTGACTCCCGGAACTTGGGACAACACCACTCAAGTGTTCTGTCATGAAACTTCCGGCAGCTATCCCCTTGACCCTCCCGGTGCTCCGTCGCCCCTCCTGGACCCACCCTATCAGTCCGGTTCGCGAGCCTGTAAGGCATTCTGCTCTGCACGACTGCCAACACCACGGGTCATAACTTTTTACCATCCCCTCCATTCAATCCTATCCACACCCCTGTTATATATTCATTTACTAACAGTTTATTTAATTAATTAGACTGCTGGTTGCTAGTATGGGAAAAATATAGAACAATAGTAAAACACTATGCAGAGTGCATTGTGACCAAGCCTAGATGTCAGCAGGAGAGAGCTGGCACTGAGCTACATCTTAGGTATCATTGACAAAAAGGGGCCTGCCCTTAACACTCTCGGATCTATAGCCCAGACTGGTTGGTTAGCAGTATAAAAGCTCGAGATATAATATTGATCTCGGTATTGCATAAGTTTGATGCTGAATGGTTATGCTCGCTACCGCCGAGAATTTCGGCGGGCCACATGCAAGACGCGACACAATTTCAGGTGAGTGATGAAAAGATAATACTGTCAAGCTGCTGACCGGTTTGAGACCCCATTTATGCAAATGCCAGTAAATATCAACAAGTAATTACTACCAATCCAATGCAGCTGGAAGGTGCCCAGTGGGCAACATCAAACACTGAGAGTCATTGAATTGGTTCTAAGTATGAAATGGGCAGGTGCAACTAGTCAATTGGCAGTCCTGACTAGTAGTCAATGTCACATTGATTCCACTATATAAGTAGACACAAGGCATAAGATGACCAGTTAGGTGCAGGATTGCATATTTTTTCCATATCATGCAACGTGGCAGTATGTTATTTCCACTGTTACATCAGCTGCTACGTTGTCTTTGGGGTTTGTAGCAGTTAAACGAGTCTAGCAATGGAAAGATATATAAGTTGCAATGTTGCACAGTTACTAGCAGTATTTTGAGATTTGTAACAGTCAAACGAGTTTGGCAATAGAAACTTATATAAATTGCAACGTTGCAATATACAGACCCCCAGACCCTGCTGATAACCAGGTAACATGGCATTTTATATAAGTTTGCATTGCAACACTAGTGTAACTGTTACAAACCCCAAACTCCTGTTGATAGCTATGCAACGTGACATTTTATATACACGTAAGTTTGCATTGCCACTGTAGTGTAACTGTTATCAACCCCAAAACCTTGCCAATGACCATGCAAAGTGATATAGTTATCAGCAGTGGTTTGGAGTTTGTAACAGTTACACAAGCATGGCATAATACTGGGTTTCCATTGCATGCTTCGAAGTCTAGTTTTGTCGAAGTTTAATGCAAACTTATATAAATGGCCATGTTGCAGAGTTATCAGCAGTATTGTAAGTTTAGTGGTTTTGGGGTTTGTAACAGTTACACTAGCTCGGCAATGCATACACATATATAAAATGTCGTGTTGCATTGCTATAGAGGTATTGTGAGTTCAGGGGTTTGGGTTTGTAACGGTTCCACTAGCGTTACTAAGCAAACTTATATAACATGCCACGTTGCGTGGTTATCACATATAGTAATTGTTGTCGATATGTATCACTTGGAATACGTCTACGTTTGGAATTGAACTCCCCTGTGCTAAATCTATTTCCCAATACCATACCATTCAAGCATTCCATACTATGTTTCGACAGAAATACCTTGATTCATGGAAATACCTTGAATCTTGGTATTTCCAACTCCCATCTCTTAACATGGTTGTACAAAATATGAAACCTAGATAGGAAAATAACACAGGGAACTTCTCTAAATGTACAATGCTACACCTGCCTCAAGATGACTGTGTAGTTATAATGATATTGTGTAAGTAGTGGAGTATATGAGTTACTGATTAGGGTACTGGAGGGGCAGTGGTAGAACCTCTACAATATACTAGATATGAGTGTGACCGTGAGACAAGAGCATGGAATGATTGCTATTGCTTATATATATATCATATATATAATGTATATATCGGCAACTAAAACACAAATTAGGTTACTACTGCCACTTCATGTTGGTGAATGACAATCAACTGAGCGTGGATGTGGATGCTAGAGATTCTTGTGTTTCTTTTAAATTTTGTACCAGTTGTAGATGTATCGAAATATATAAATATAATAAGCAAATAAATGCCAGTATAAATATATTTAAATATATTCTCAGAAATAATCATAATTTGTTTCTTTATTCAGCAACCCTGGACGACATAATAGAGAAACAGCAGACGAGACCTGGCATCAAAAATAACATACATTGGGTCAGCTAATCGACGACTGAAGAAATCGCAGCAGGTATTTCTAATTGCTACTATGCTATGCCTCTGTTCTGTTCATTATTCAAGATACAATTAAAGGTTTTCTAAGAAGTTGACAACTCATTGCAAATATTGTTTAAATCTTAAATATTATCATGATGTATAACATAACAATATTATCGTCAACATAGGTAACTTAACAAATATTGGATAATTAATTTGTAACAAAGATTATTGATTATTCCATTCAATGCAAGTCCTTCTACCACAAATTCACATTTGCATTGCCTCACTCTTTCATTTAAGTGCATGATGCTTAAATCACATCCGACAGATAGCTGTAGTTTACAATGGAATGAAAATCATCGTTTAATGCTGTGGCGGGCAATTTAATTTTCCCGCCCAACATTTTGGTTAATTTTGTATAACATAACTTATTATCACTTGTTCAGGGGGGAAGGAGACAGATGGGTTGTGTGTTCATGTTTTTTGATGATTTTAACTCTTTTTCTCCCATCAGCCATTGCGCGCCGCTTGTTGCTATGCAGCAAGGGTACACTTAGCATTGAGTGTGACTTTGAGACACAGCAGGAGTTATAAATTCATATCACAAATTCAAACAGTGTCATCACCATACTTTTTTTATTTCAATGGATTTTCAGCTATCTGCAAATATAAAAATATCTATGGAACTAATGCTACACGAGAAGAACTGGAGCGCTTTCATGTTGCACTTCACTTCCGGTTGACGGTCGGGTTGAATCTGACCTAACTATTGCATTAATGGAATAATTATTTTCTTCACGCCTTCTAATCAGTTCTACAGGTAACCCAATAGTTTGTTCTAGTTAGGAGAACAAACTTTATTACTTTTCTGGTATTTAGTGGGTGCACTTGAGCATTTTAAAACTATGTCTGTCTCACTACACCAACTGACTGTCACTTGATCACTGACTGTCACTTGATCACTGACTCTCACTTGATCACTGACTGATCATGTACTGACTGTGATACTGAGGGGTCGGAGGGAGCTATGTATTATATGTATTTTGTGTGGATAGTCAAGAGGAATCCAATAGTGTGAGTTTGAAATGTCTATGTCTTATGGTTCGCAAGCAATATCAAAAATCAAAAAATGTAATGCATTTCTTACTTGCTCACTAGACGGCAGTAAGAAATGCTGCTATGCATTTCTTACTGCCGTCTAGTGGAGTCAGAATGTGCAGAAACAGCCTTAGTAACCAATACCAACTCTACTAAACTCAGGAATTTTAGGGGATTCTAATAAGCTCAGTTTCAAAGCTTTAGCTGTGAAATTTCAATTCCAGAGGTCATAAATCTAACGATACGCGGTTGGGTTTTTACTTACCTGGTCTCTGCCCCCACCCGTACACCCAATCGAACTCGGACATAAGTTCAGTTTTTGAAAATTGATCACCTATTGTGATCAATTTTCATATCTACTTCAAAGCTCTAGCTCTATTACTTCTCCCAGAATCTAGAAATTAGGTGACGCATATAAAATTATAAAAATAAATTACCTCAAACCTAAAAATGAATTAAGGAGTGAGAGTTAGTTTACTCCGTGTATTCTCATTCACTCATTCATTTTTGAACACCCTTTAGCAAACATTGATTTTCTCCAAACATGCCTGATAACTTCACGTAACTATAACATGTTAGAATCATATTAAATTTCTGACATTAGTTACATTATTGTGTTGATCACCTACCTGAAAGTAATTAATTTTCACTGAAAATCAAATTTAATGTGGAGATCACTTACGGTAGCTATTTCCTGCCAGGTCATCTTTGTATTATCATTTGAGCTGCAGATTGACATATTGGCACGCATAAGTTCTTTAAGGATTATATGATCCATGTTTCCGGATCGCAACAGATTTGGTCTATTATCATATGAGGGTATACCCAGTCTCCTGTTTTCTGTATTCAACAAAATAATAAAATGAACAAACCATTTTTAATGGGCACGAATATCGCAATCCACCGTGAAAAACAAACTGACCTACATGTAATTGCAATAATAAAATGTTATTCTATGTTTGTAAAGGGTGCATGCTAGTTTAGATAGTTTTACTTTTTATTTCTGTTTTCTTTCTCCAGGAATGGTGAGTTAGCAGTTCTTTGAATGTGTCAGCTTTTCAAATGTTTTAAATCACTTTTAATCTTTTGCATTCATTATTTTCGTTGTGAAGGTCCACTCATGAATGTCTCCCTATCCTGAACATACCTAATGAGTAAACTATGGTGAATCGTAATTATATTCATGTTAAGGTCCATTTACGTTGCTCAGTCAATTTGTAGCTGAGTGCAGCTCCGACAGAAATTGCAGACAACTCTGCTCAGTGCTAAAGCATGATCGTAGCCGCAGGAGTTGTTGAACCCCCGTCTATAACAGAATGGAGCTTGACCATCATGGTGGATTGCTACGACATGGCATAGGCTATCAGCGAATGAGGTAAGCGCTATAACATAATTGAATGCGTATGCAATTATACATGTACAGTACAGCAGAGCGTGCTACGCAGTGCATATACCGTACAATGATGCATCACTGAAAATTCCCACCTGGGAATTTCTAAATGTCAGCCATTTTGTGTATTTAAACTATTATGCTGGGTTTTACTGTCGAAATCAATTAATATGAATTCCTTCAAAACATGCCAATACTTTTGAATAATACTGATAGACATTGGCTTGCAAGAGTGTTTGCAACACTATAAGCCCAGAGATTACTGATTATTTGATTTTTTTTATAATCTTTATTGACTTATTTCATTTATTTTGTCTTATTAAATTATTTAAACTGGCGAAAATCTGAAGTGAAAGACGTACCAGTATAGGTACAGGGGGTGTATTTATTTCCTCATTGTAGCTTATATGAAAATTTCAATACACTGACCTCAATAAAATGCGCACAAAACGTATCAACCAGCACAAATGATACATCATTGGGAAGTTAATTTTCTGCACATTCTCCTTGTTGAGTTTAAAATAGTTTTATCCATCAAAGTTTTCGTAATGTTGTACTAAAGGAGTCAATACTGATTTTGCAAGTTTTCACAGCTGATTACTTTTGGTTTATCACCTCCTACCAAATCTTCCATGGAGACTATAAAATGGTTTCTTCCCATTTGTTTTTTTTATATATTTATCACAACAGTTCACAGAAATTATTCATATAGTAATTACATTCATTTATCTATAAATTCCTTGCTTGATCCCTATATATAACTGGCTCAATCATCAAATTATATTTGCATTGAGGCATTGTCCAACCTACTGCGTCTTAAATACACCCCCTGCACCTAATCGGAGGTTGGTGATAGACTATTACAGATTCCGAACTCACCAAAGGTTGCAACCATGTTCGGCAGCAGATATATTGAATGGCACAGAAATCTGCAAATAAATAAGCCCTCCACATGTTGCCAAATGCAACCATGTTTTTCGAGACGAAACCGCCAAATTCACAATTAAATATTTTTTGATGTAGCCGACACCCGGAGGGATTACTTCAAATTATATGAAAAACTTCAACTCTCAGATTTCATTGCAGCATAACATTTTGAAGCTGCCAATATACCGGTTCCATTGAGATCACATTGAGTCATTGAAAGGTTATAAACTTGCTGGCAAGTTAGCGAGTCGACATGGAGAATGAATTTAGGAGTTTATTCCGCATACCAGGCAGTTATGAGCATATATGCAAGGGGTTTGGGGTTTAGCATATGGGGTTTGAGGTTTGGTAATTGGGGTTTGACACTCACAATTTGCGTTTGGTGATTGAAATTTGGGGTTCGATCCTCGAAACTTTGGCGTTTGAGATTCAATATTTGGGTTTTGAGACTTAAAATTTTGAGTTTGAAACTAAAAATTTGATGTTTTAGATGCAAATTGAGGGCTTGGGATGAAATTTGAGGCTAGAGATGCAAATTTGTTGTTCCAGACCCAAAGTTCGGGTTTCGGAATACATAACTTGCGTTTTGAGATTCAAAATTTAAGGCTTCAGACCCAACATTTGGGTTTGAAACCTAAATTTGAGGCTTTAGATTCAAAATTGAGGGTTGCAGACTACATATTGGGTTAGAAATTTAAACTTTTGTGTTTCAAGGCTCAAACTTGAAATTTAAGATCTCTTATCTTGATACTTAAAAGTTTGATTTTAAAATTTCCTCCATGTCCTGGATGTCCTCCATGTCCTCCATGTCCTGGATGCTTACTGGTGTTCAGCAGCTGGTGGTCGCCCGGGAGAGTAACATATATGACAATTCGTAAATTACAGGATGTTGTTGCTTTCGCAATAGCAAAATGATTTATTTCACTCACTATAATGCTATGAGTATTGTTAGAATCTTACGATGCAGTGATGCTTTATAAAAAATAAAAAATAAATTATATGGAATCCAGAAACCTGGAATCGTATCAACCCGTTTGACCTTTCCTGTTTTATTTATTTGGGCATTGCATCATCGATACGGGAGCTCGAAGACTCCCTGAAAATCTTAAATCAAATTCTCATTTAAAACTTCATTGAAGTTACGTCTAAGAAATCACGTC
>JAOQGN010079130.1:0-12275 GCA_027564295.1 Himantozoum antarcticum
CGAACGAGGGAAAGGGGGGGAGGGGGAGAGGAGGGAAGCAGGGGGGGAGGGGAGGAGGGGGGGGGGGGGGGGGGGGGGGGGGGGGTGGGGGGGGGGGGGGGGGGGGGGGGGGGCCTGGCTTTAATCCTAGTAGCATTGTCTAAGTAACTTGCTGTAAGGATTTAGCTGTTGGTTATTCAAAGTTTATGCTAATATCTTGTTTATCTGTAATAGTAAATTGGTTCTAATGATTATTTTCTAAGCTTAGTGATCGTTTAAACTATTTAAAGTTTATTCAGCCTCTTTGAGGTAAACATTGTTGAGATTAACAGTGTAGTGGCAGTGAGTAGCTGAATCAATACCCCATGCATGTATTGATGAACTTCAAAGAAGTATCTGTGTAGCTTGATGATTAATTTGTCTTATTTGATTGCGCTACAGAGTCATTACTCCTGACTATTAGTGACTAAAGTCATACTGATTTACCACAATTGTATGTGCATGTAAATTTTGTTACGCTAATGTCAATACTTACATGGTGATAAGAGAATACTTGGTATTGCATCTTCTCCACATTGACCCAATGCCAGATGTTTTTCATTGCCAAGGTTAATTTTTGATGTCGGCTCTCCAGGAACACACCAAGGAGGGTCGACTACCTTCTTTGGATGCAGATCATGCTTGAGCAGGCAATGCGCGCAAAAAGACACACAAGCGATTTTACAAGCGGGCCAAGAGTTCATCACTTGCTTTCGTGTGTTGTTTAAAATATGTTGCATTTGTTTCCAGGTTCGGGATACATGTTCTGCAGACGACATTATTCTGATTGTAGCTTTTCTTGATTTGTGGTCATGGATAAGACTGATTGGAGTACTGTCATACTCCATACTTGTTCCATTTTTCCAAATTCGGAATGAAGCACAGTCATCTGCAAATAGCTCCAACAGTCCTATACTCATTTGCTGGTAGACATAATGTGGCAATGAAAGCCCTTTGAAATCAAGTCTTACTTGAAAAGGAACATATTGGCCAGTGTCAACAGTATTCTCCCAATAACCGGTTGAGAAGGATGGTACTATATAGTATTGTTTATCAGCGAGCATTATTGGACCAACCAAAAGACGAAATGAACTCAACATAGCTAGCGCTGTCTTCGATTCAGCATCCGATTGAAAGGCAGTCTCAAAGCCAATGAAATGTAGAAGCAATTCAATAGCTATAAACCCAGTGTTTAGAAAATGCTGAATGAACTTATGCAAATCTTCCGTTGTTAATAAGTTCCCACGGTCAAATCTGATTGATCCAATATCCCCAACCCTTTCTTGCCATTTGCTCACGTCATGATGACATACGAAATTGAGCAGTTTGGTTACTTCCGATATCCTGTGGAAAACATAAGACTGAAGATCATCGATATCCTTATACCACAGGATTTGGCCACAGTCATGCATGTAAGTCAAAATTGTTTCTAGTTGAACGTGCTCAATCATTTTTCCTGTGGAGTGGATGCTTTTTAAGACTTCTTCAACCGTTGTAAAAGGCCTCTGTATATTATGTACTGCTTCCATTATCTGTTCCCACCTTCTTGGCAAAGGTTTCACAAAGTCTTGACTGGACCTAAGTATATTGGCTTTAATGCTATCGAACACTGAGTACTCTTCTTGCGAGCTACCTATAACAAATATGTCCTCTGATAGAAATAATGGAGTCGTTGTATCAGAGAGATGCTGGATTTTACAGAACTCTTTACCAAACGCTTTCTCTTCCTCGGTGAATTCTCTGCAGAGATCATTTGATACCTTTAGAAAGCTAGATTTCCATTTGTTAAATGTATTTGCTTCGAATTTATCTTTGTGCGTTAGTACCAGCTTTGGTGGTCTCATATTAGGATTAGCCAAGTAGAAATGAGACATCCAATCAAATGACAGCATCCTGACAGCTTCTCTCTCGCCAAATGACGATGATTGCTCCTTGTAATGCTCCAAATTGACCACAATGACTGGAATACAATTCTGTTTCAGTGTAAGTTGATACGCAATGTGATACGATTCCTGCCCACCCATGTCAAGAAATCTAAGCACTGTACTGTCCACTTCAACCTCTTCGACATTGAATACCTTTGTTGTTTCATCAGCTGAAGCATTGATACTTCTGTTTGTCAGCACTCTTTTTCTATCATAACTCTGCAGGGTTCTAATCAAACTAGTTTTACCAGCCATTGACTGCCCTATCACAGCTATTGTAACCGATGGTAAATTTGATCCCGCACCCTTTTCTAGGTCTATGTAGTACTGTTGGATAGATGCCACACCCTGCTTGCAAACTGCATATGGTGGTGTTGTCAGAGCTATACAGTCTTTGACACTGATATACTTCAGCAGAGTGAGCTGTGCTATCTTGGAATCAAGAGAGCTAAAATCTGGCATGTAGTCAAGAAGTAGCGTTTGCAGATTATTTAAGCCACACACCGTCACTGGTAATGTTTTGAAATCATTAGATGACAGATCCAACTTTTGTAAATTGATGAGGCTTGACACACTACAAATTTAAAGAAGAGATTGAAGAGTTGCAAATACCTACTATTTCAAAATGGGGAAAAATAACTGGAAAATAATGATATCACTCACATGTAAAGCATCAGATACTTGGTTATGTTCAGCAATATGATTAAGTGTGGATTACATACAATGAAAATAATACAAATATTCGTACTTATGTAAATACATGTACATGTATATATCAAACTCATGGAGTTACATTCAAATTAGTTTCTGTGACCAAATTTTGCAAATATGTAGTCAAATTACTGTGTGACCCATGCCTACCCGGTGATTTAGAGGAGCAGAGTCTTTGAATTGTCTCTTTTATTAATGAAGCCTTTAGGAAATATTTAAACTGTAGAATCGTTACGCATTTAAACTTTTTCACCAAATAGTAATTTTTTAACATAACACATCTAATTTTTCAAAATATCAGTCATTGATTCTTGTTATTTCTTAAAAACCATCAAACCTTGACATTTGAAACTTTTACCATTGGGTTGCACAGAAAATCCTCTGCAATATTCTATCTGGACATACATATATTTAATTACACGGTTGCTTCAGTCAGTTTCACAGTCACTATGGCTGGTACTCACGAGATGCTAGCTAAATGGGACCAAGATTAAGCTTTTGGAATATTTTTACCACAATTGTTCTACAATCACAAAGGGGATAAAAGTCACTACCCGAGATAATAATGCTATTGAGGCATCCGAAGAATAATAACAAATCGTTAGCTGAATTTTCCAATATTCAAAGCCTATATTTGCAAGTGGAAAACATGGATTATGTCAATGAAAGCACAATTAAGCTATCATGTGAATTTCATTTTAATAGGCCTCTATCTGTCTTAGCATTATAGCTAGATGGCTAGCTAGCATTATAGCTAGCTAGATAGCTAGCTCATCAGAAAAGTTTTATATCAATAGATATTATCAGAAAACGTTACAAACTCAATTTTTTTGACTTTGGTATTTCAGACGTTTGAACATTCTGCCAGAGAACTGTTGTTATAGTCAATAGAGAAGCGCATGCATTGGTGGTGAATTGTAATTTGTGGAAGAGAGAACTTCCGTGAGTATACTTTCCGCATTATGGACGCCGAAGCGAGGATGAATGATACTTTCTATGTGTGGTTTTGTATAATTGGTATGGTTGACCAAATAGTTCACGAAAAGGGCGAATCTTGTGCAATTACCAAAAACATTTGAATTATCAGAATTATAAAAGAGACGTTGTTGAATGTGTTAAACGTTGGTGGTGAAGTGTTTGCGAATCCTACGAGTTGGAGGCACCCGGGGGATGACCTGTTTACATAAAGCAACTTTCCTCCATAAAAACTAATCAATGGTTGACTTGACTCTGCCATTTGCATCACATGACCTTGACCAAGCTACCCTCTGAAGGAGAGTCTGGTAACAGCCAAATTACGATCGCTATGCAGCGCTATGTCCCTCTGATTTATCACACCTATTACTGTCATTTGTTTCCAACCCTCTTAGGGTGGCTTAACAGTAATTCCTGTTTAAATTTCTGGAAATCGTACACTCTTGTTCCGGTTCAGTTTCCACCTTTGAGTTGTCTGTTTGTTTGATTTCTAGATTTTGATTTACTGATTCGCATTTATAGAAAGGAATAAAGTAATATTCTTGTGTAAGCATGAACCTTTAGCCATTTTTGCAAATACAAAAAATGATCAAACGCTGCGTTATTCTCACAAATCTTTGTGTGCTGGTAATGTTTTGCTAAATGGGATCACATTTGTAGTAAGATTATAAGAAGTAACAAGACTTCTCGTGCCACGAAGTCATTGATTTTGTGAGTTAAAATACACAAATAGACAAAAGCATCAATACTGTTCACATCAATTGGACGGAAATAAATTACATCATGAAAACAACATCAGCAACAAAATAAACATTAATCAAGCAGTATAACCCGCACTGCATTAATGTCACATTTCGTCATTGTCCAGTCTCAAGAAGCTGAATTGGTACCACTCCATTCCCTTGACAGATAGCAGCCATATTCAACATTTTCTTCACATAATTATATTTGACAAGTAATTACCCTTTGCATTGCCCCTGCTATAGAAATTTAGGTTTCTAGGCCGTAACATTTATAATATATATTATTTAGTAAAGTATAGTGTTATACCCCTCATAGTCTTTTACCCTAGCAGTATTTAATAACTCATAGCAGTAGCTCGGTGCTTCTCCCTCATCCACTCCCATTTAGTTCATCGTTCTAACAGCATTCTTTAAGCAGTCATTGTCTTTTTCATAGGCTGATATAAAATATTATTCGTCTAGGGACATCTAATTACTGTTTCAGCGCATTTACTAGCCCAACAATTTTGTTTTAGGCTTTGTTAATGTAGCAAATTACCTTTTCAAGCCCTTCAAAAAGCTGCCAAAGATATATTGAAGATCACATAAACAAAATTTGACAACATATTAAGGTATACCGAGCCTTTGTCATATCTTTGCCGCGGCTTTAGCGAGGTTTCAGTGTGGCTTTCACTAGGATCCAACGAGGCTCTAACAGACCTCGCCGACCGAACTGAAGAGCAAATTTTACCGTTAAATCTACCCAAAGCCAATGCTATTATCTGATATATGTTCAATTGAAATTTTCATGGAACGCATTGGTTATTTGAATATTAAATCAATTCTGATTAAAGATTATGCAAGACATTTCACCTGGTGCTGTATTATATCTGGTTTGATAAGCGCAACAGACAAAATAGCTGAAGCATGCAATATACATCTTCGACCAAGTTATAATAATAATTAATAATACTAGCAGTGATGTGGACCACAGTAGTAATTTGCCAGTGAAGTATTAATGGGTGTATCAAAAACAAATGGGTGCAAACGCAAATAGATGATTGTATAATATGATTGAAATAAAGGAATAAATGCAATGTATTAAATTAATGGAGATAAATGTTGTTCCGAATTATTGAAGACCTCACTTTGAAGGTAACCTAACAAATTAAATTATCGAAAGTCAAAATTACAATTTCAATGTTCATCACTATTACTGATTAGCTTGTCAATTACGATTGTCAATAATCACTATTACTGATATTTAACTCGATAGGTACAAATAAAAATATAAAATAATAGCAACAACATAGGAATAAACCAAATAGAGTCATAATGTCATCAAGTAAAACATCCTTACTGGATAGTGGATATCATTGTATATAGTTTTAAACATCATTTCTAAATATTTTGTTTACTGGCATTTAGCTTTTTGTACGACTGTGAGTTGCGAAACCTGCAAAGATACATTTTGTAGGTTTTGTAATTCGCATTTAGGCCAATATCCATTGGACATTAAATCCCCTCACGCATCACATTTTTTTGCAGACTCACCAAACAGCAAATTTAGTGTTCGCTTGCCAAAACTTTGTGACAAATCAAAAATTCAAATTTCTCATTCCCTCACCACCAGAGGTGTAATATCTCCTCTTGCAACCCTCGCAGTTGCGAGAGTCAAACCAGGCGAGTGCTGGCTTGGAAGGGGTGACATACAAGAGTTCTACCCAAGTTGAAATTAATGAATCAAAAACACATTCAACAAACTTCACCTGTGTAGGAGGCAAGGTTTGTTACTGATAGCGAAACTAATTTCCACTTGTATCTCTAATTCTAGTACATGCAACTAATGTAGTCCCACGAGTTTATATTGTGCACACAGTTGTTTGGTCACCTACTATACATAGAGGCAACATGCATTTGCATTTGACTAATGCAGGTCACGGACTGTATCAAATGGTCATAAAACTGGGGTCTGAGATAAATATTCACATTGTCTGACCACACTGGACCACACTACTAAATCAAACTTGGGTAGGTCAATGTGAATGTCTGTACCTTTACGCTTTAACTGCAAACATATAACTGGCTATCTATCAGTACCCAACTGATAATCTTGACAGCACCCATGTTAGAAATGTAGATATAAAAAAAATTGGTTAATAAATTAATAGATTTAGAATCTACGCTAATTGTATATTTAATTACAATGAACCATGGATTGAAATAGAGAACCATGAAATTAAAACATTAAACCGATAAGCCCCATTAGTTTCAATACAGTGAAAGTGAACTAATGATATGTTGCCTGATCACAATGGTTGTTGTTAGTAAGTAAATTTCTCAAATATCAACTTGGGCATTCAACTTGGGCATTGTCGTTTCAACATGGACAGCTTTGAACTCTCTATTGAAAAAGTGTTTCCCCTGTTCGTGCTTTTTCCGGAAAAAGCCCATGTCAAATCTCCATTCCAGTATGCCCTGGTCACCGCCTCTTACATTTTAGCAATGAAATATAGAGCTATAATAGAGTGGAAGCATCCTGAGCTGGAAATGTTTCATATATCAACTTCCTTTTTAAAGTATCTGTCCCCAAAATGTCGATATATCGATGGAGATTATAATATACTGTGGCTTACATTATCAGATAATTCAGAAATGTATTATACTTTAATGGGATCTTGAACTCACTTATCGAAAACGGAAACCTGTAAACTATAAGGCTATAAATTGAAATTCCTCACTCGCTCATCGTAGTGACTAAAAGTTGAGGACACATATCTGATGTTTAATTAAGCTTGGCCTTATAGTCAGTCTACAAATAATTGATTTGCTATATTTTAAAGCTCTCCAAAGATTACATCAACATGTAAGTTTGCAAGTAATTTGTAGTTTGTTTGTAAGTAAACCAAACTCTTTGGTGTTTTCAGTGTTAAATATATAGTTTCCTGCAAAGGCAAGAAACTGTATATTTAACACTTAAATGACCAAAGAGAATGTTTTCTTTTGTAATACTAACAGATCCTACAAAGTCACTTCTAATACTTTTATTATCAAATTTGAAATCTTGTAGTAGTCATGCCTAGTCTCGGAAGGATATCAGTGGAGGGGTCGGTGGGGGTGGGGGTGGGGTGGGGTGGGGGAGGGGAAGTGAGATTGTTAGCTCATCTGGAGTGCAACAAATATGCCATTTTTCTTAGGAATGATGTTTGTCACTTGGGGTTTGCATGATGTCATAGTTATGTTTTACTTTACGTTATTAGCATTCCAGAGGAGCTTATTATCTCATCCTGGTGCAGAGCGAAAGCTCCCCTTTGCACAATAAATTGCAATTAAGGCATATTTTGAACTTAGCTTAGTTCTAGGATGTAGTTTAGGGTGGCAGAGCTACTGCACTTTATCAGGAATAACAAACTTGGAAACTTTATCAAAAAAAAATTTGCAGCCTCCATCATTTTCCGAGCACTGTGGTTCTTCACCAAAATGCTGGCAAATCTACACCCAATTCCCCGCGCACTACTGAGAGCCTGCCCTGGCTACATCTACATGAGGCCAAGTGTATTATTTATATCAGCAGTTCATTGGTACAGAGCATATATGCATGGCACAACATAATGACACGACATTATACATGTAGACACACAGTTATGGATGGGTGATACATGTATACAGTATGTGGCTGCTGACGACTGCAATAGCTGGAAATATAGCACTATATGAATTGGGCGGACCTAATATTCGAATAAAACGTACTGGATGCTTTTTCAACCTAAATGTTAAGGAGTCTGATTTCGTTGGTAGCTTTGGGTATTTTGAGGCATTTTGCCAAAATAATGTCTCAAACGCAACCCCTAAAAACCTCAAAATACCTCTCCAGAAATCTCATAATACCTTACGTTTTTTTTAGGTATTTTGAGGTTGAGGTATTTCGAGGTTTTGAGGCTTTTTGAGCAAGAAGATCACAAACTATGTGGGTATTTCAAATTGGGTAATACCTCACCCAGTATTTTGAAGCATACCCCCAAATACTTAGGTCCTAAACTACATGGTCAGGGCTATGATCGAAATGAGGTAGAATGAACTCCTGGCTAGGTTTACCTCACGACAAGAAAGATGTTTTCCTGGGTATTCTGCAGTATATCAGATATACCAATTTAGAAAGTGAAGACAACATCTTTTATCATTCACAAACACATTTCATGCCATTTTATAGTTCATATGTTGCTGTTGTTGATACACAGTTGATAAATCATAGCCGTCATAATACAGTAGTTTTTCTGTTCCAGTCTCAATTAATGGAAATTAAGGTAGCCAGTCAAATGGTAGTTAGTGCTGAATTGCGCATTGCAGTTTGCGTAAATTGATATCTTAAGATCATCGGAGCTAACTTTTTGCAGTAATATAATTATTTGCACTGTATTGCACTCCGTTGTTTTAGGCGATCACACAATTGGGATTTATAGTTGAGCAACTCACTACATTTGCAATGAATCCATATCTATTCACAAATGACAATTCAAAAAAGAGTCGGAACTTATGGTACTATACAGGGGGCCACTATACGCGCCTATCCAACTCCAAACCACAATCTTTAACCAAACTTTCTTGAACTGTAATTTTCGAAGTATCTGTATTCCATTTGCAGCAATGGGTAAAAACAAAAAATTCTGGATTTTGTTGTGTGTTGTTGTATTATGAGTATTTCCAGGAACTATGTTATATGGTTAGAATGGGCTAACCTTCAAATACGAAGTATAACATATGACGAACGAACACAAACAAAAATGACACAGACCGGATGCAACTGAGCTGGATACATTGAAATGGGGTCTTACTCTTTTGAGGCTTGAGGTGAGTGGTTGCATTTCCATAACATAACATGGCATCATAGACAAAGTAGCCATCGTGAAGGGAAACTGTGAACGAGAAGTGTTACATTTATTCCATTGAGTAGTGTTGAGTATTTATAAGTGCAGTGAGAGTAGAGTTATTGTGTTTAGGAGTTATTATATAGAGATAGAGCTTGATTATTTTTTTGTGTTTTGTGACTGATTTGGGAATTGGGACTTGTATTTTTTATTTTGTGACTTTGAGTTCACTAATATTTTAGCTTTGGAGATTTTGTAGATTTAGTTGTGGATAAAGGTGTTATAATTTGTAGGATTGTCGAGTAAATTAGAGGAAGGAAAAGTGTCAACAGGAGTTGATTTGCAGGATTTCCCCTGCCATTTGACAGATATGAATGATGTTACAGGTTCTTTCAAGTGATGGTTGTTAGAATATGAATTATGTACAGAGTTGACAGTCTCGAGGATAGGTAAAGAGATGGGGCAACATTGGGCAAGGTAAGTTCAGGGGATACTTAAATTATTGTCATTAATCCAAACCATAGGTAAAGACGATAGAGATGCACTAGCCTCATTAGGCTTTGACTTAGAAGAGGAACAATCCAATGCCATGGATAAGGTGAAAAGTTTGTATGATAGGCAAGAGTATATTTATGTTAAAACAATGACATTTGTCACGGTAAGCCAAGCTAATGGGGAAGATGAGCTTGATCAGTTATTGAGATTTGAAATGTTGAGGAGAACCATGGAATTTGGCAACGGTACTAATGATTTGCGTTAACGTTTTGCATTAGCTTAAGCAGTTAATGGGTTAAGAGAATCATTCGTTAGGAGAGAGTTGATGCAACATACTGACTTATCGTGGATTCAATTGAATACTGCACTTAAGTCTAGACACTTGGCAAGACAATCAGAAAACATTCTCAGCAAAGCGAGAGTATGTCATTTGAATGTGAAAGGGGAGATTAAAACTGAGCTAAATGCCAGATATTCCAATAATCATTATAGGTCTGATAGTTTCGAAAGAAGTTTGTCTGGTGAAAACTCAGTGAATAGAATATCAAAAGGTAAGAGACATTCTCTTCACTACGATGGACATACAAAGTCAAGCAGAGATTCAAGGTCCAGTAGCGATGGAGACGAGTTGACACCTGAATGGAGGAAAGAGGTGAGCACTATCAAGGATCTAGGAAAGACAGGCAAGATGGCCCACCTAGGAGATATAGGCGAGGCACGTCACCAGGTAGATTCTCTCTCTCTACACCAGGAGACCCGGTTTGTTAAAGGGTGCAATAGAGTTGGTCACCAATTGAGGAGCTGTCCTAAAGTTTAATGTTACCGGTGTAATAAGTGAGGACATACCTCTGGAGATTATGATGAGAGTAGGTACAGGAGGAGAAACAGGTAGGAGCGGTATGATAGTAGTGATGCAGAGAATGAAAGTTGTACTACATGTGACAGGTTTGCATCCTCGAAAAGTTGACTATATGATAATAGAAGTTAATGGCAAGAAAGTTGAATTTACATTTGATACAGGTGCCAAAGTTTCTACTGTTATAGAAAATACTGCGAGACTACTGACTTTAAAATTGGAAATACCAGATCGGTGTCTAAGCGGCACTGATAGATGTAATTTAAATGTTGTGGGTGTTGCTAAAGTCCAAACCAAGAGTACTTACAGGGTAGTCTGTGGAGGCTCCAGTTTATGTTCTAGTAGGTTCTAGCAGAAATAACTTTGCTGAAATTGCTGAAATTTGCTGGCTTACTTGCTGGCTTGCTTGGCTTCGATGTTGTTAAGGCAACTTAATTTGTTGACAGTCATTAACAGTATATATACCAAGGAATGCTCTAATAGAGGTTATAGTTATGTGTTTCTGGAAACCAAGAGAAGAATGACAGCTGTTGATGATCATACGCCAGCGGTTAGAGCTCGGGGAGACATGGCTGCAGAAAATGATCCTTATGCGCTAAAGGTAAGAGTGATGCAGGTAAGAAAATCCTTATGATGAGGTTTATTTTTTCCTTGGTGATTTGAGTAGCGGGTCTATGTTATCACAGGAACAGTACAAAAAACAGAGAGACCGGTTAATACAGAGGAGACTGGAGTTAGATGGGTACTACAGAAATGAGGCAGTGAGATTGGAAGATCAGCAACATCAACTTGAGCATGAATCGAGCAGCGCTGAAGCCTTCAGGAAGGGGTGTGAGGAGATGGAAAGCGTAAGGAATGTGGTGATGGGAGATGCCAGCTCAGATTTTGTGGTACCAGATTTACCTAGCAGTCCTGTGTTGAAGTCTGAGGAGTCAAGGGCCCAGGTGACAACCTCAGGTACAATGCCTGTAGTGCACAGACCCTCTACGGAGGCCACTAGCAGCCAGGTTGAGGAGTCGCACAAGACTCAACCAACGGCAGCGGAGGAAAAGGCTGAGAAACCGATGATAATAGAGGAGAGTAGTGGAGAGATGAATGAGTTGGAAGACGGACATAAAGGTGATGGCCTATTAGGAGGTGCGGATCAGGATTGGATGACAGTAGATGGTAGAGAGGTGAAAGAAGTGGAGGCCAGAAATTAAGGTGACGGCCTATTACGTTGCGTGGAGCCATACTTGATGGCAGTTGAAGCTGGCGATGGCGGGGGAGTACCTAAGCTGGATCCAGAAGATGACGGTAGACTACTGGATAGTACTGTTGATGACAAGGACAGTGAATAGTGGAGGCTAGGAATAGCGGACTGGTTACATATGATAAATAAGCAATAAGTTACTGATGCAACACGTACTTTGAAGGGCGAATATCCATGAGCATTGGTGGTAAGTATAAATAGGCATTAATGGAGCCTAGAATTACCCAGCACCTCATCATGTACCGGCATTTGAATATTGAATATCCAGTATAGCAGTAGTATGTGTTTGGGCTGTCGACTCCCACATGACCTCCGTCGTCCTCTCTTCAGACCTCAAGGTCATTTTTTTCATCCAATGGGAGAGGAGTTAGTGGTTAGTCCGACCAATCAGAGAGAAGCGGTTGACCACAAGAATGTAGCCCCTCCGTCGTCGGTGATCAGCCCCTCCGTCGTCGG
>JAOQGN010079241.1:0-12275 GCA_027564295.1 Himantozoum antarcticum
TCTATCTATCTATCTATCTATCTATCTATCTATCTATCTATCTATCTATCTATCTATCTATCTATCTATCTATCTATATCTGTCTATATCTATCTATATCTATCTATATATATATCTATCTATATCTATCTATCTATGGGCTATGATAAATTGAGGTACCCATAAAATTTACACTCCAGGAATTGCAATGGGGTGGTAAGAGTAGTTATCTAAAACTGTCTTTTTAGACTAGAACTGTGTTTTGTGTTTCATGGCAAGTCAAGCAGATTAACCTGCATACTGTAAATCAAAGTTAAAGAAATATTGACAATCCCAAAACGCCAGTGTTGAATGTTGTGTGAATGCCATGTCACTGACATCAGCCATTGTATCCAGACTTGCTTTTTGCGTGTTGCAAACCAGCCTCAAACTTTGCAAGTGTATAGTAATTGTGTTAGTCTAAAGCAGTTTTAGATCGGTTCTTAGATCAAACAGATATATGTATTTCTTTTACTTTCAGGACAATTACAGCATGGAGAATATGAATGGGAAGATCCTACTGATGAGTCACAGGTGTTAGTGTTCACAAAACTTTCCACTTTAATTGAGTTTGGTATTGTTGAAAATACTAATGCAGACTCGTGGATCACTTGGCAGTCATTTAAGTGGTTGAATCAGAGTAAATGGTTTAGAAAACTTATGTTACCTTTGATATACCCACTGGAACAAATTATTAGCCAACTTAGTTTTTGCGGATCCCCAGCACAACACTGAATTAGCGGACAACTTAATTTTTAGCAAATTTTGTAGCTACGAAATTTGAAATCACACAAAATGTTATTTTTTATATATAAACTTATAAAGCCTTCAAATTTTACTATCAAAGCTCAAAAATGTATGAAGGAATTAAATATTAGCAGAATTAATTTTTGGCAAATTTTCTTTTAGCGAAGGTTAACTCCAGCCAATAATTTCTTCCAGTAGGATAATTATAACTGATATTGGCCTAGAATTGTTTCGTATGCAAAATTATTGTTGTTGCTTGCGACCTAATGTCTATCAAATAGCCCAACATAGCAAACTCTTTCAGATCTCAATAACCCATTCATTTTGACTTTATCTGCGCTCTAGTGGATAATTCATTATTTGGGGAACCGAATAAAAAAACTATTTATGGTGAGGCACGAATTTATTACCTTGGCTAATCACATTTTTTGGTTGCTAGTTGCTACACTAGTATTACACTATCCACAAACAGAAACATGATAATGTTGCTAGTATTACACTATCCACAAATAGGAACATGATTATGGCAAAACCAATGCAATCAAATTACGAATTGAAAGTTATAGATCTAGAAATTGTCGAATTGGTAAGTTAGTTAATATTTTTGCAATTCCAGCATTAAATAACATCTGCAGGAATTGTAATGTCCCCTCGTAGCTAATCTTTGAGTCTGTCATGCACAAGAAGTTACAGTAGGCCTATATATTTTCATTTCTGTATTTTGTCTTTAGAGTGAATATAGAATATGTTGATAGAACAGGTAAAACCCTGCCAGTGAGAGCCAAAGTGGGGGATAATGTCATGTATCTTGCACATAGACATAACATTGAATTAGAGGGTGAGTCATCAGGGAGTCATCGGGATCATTAGTAAATGCTGGGAAATTAGTGAATGCTGTTCCATTGAGAACTCAATTATAGCGACTTTATATTCAGCAACATGTAGTAGCGTGTGTAATGTTTTTTGATGGCGTGTAAACTTTACCAGCTGAAAATCGTTTATTATATTATTAATTTGCTTATTGGGAACTGGATGGCAATTAATTTTAATGGTATGGTAGGTCAAAATTTATTACTGCGCGGTCACTGTATACAAAGCTTTTTATCTGGTTTAGTTGAGCATTGAGCTTTGGTACATTGTTAGTGAAATGTACTAACTACTAGTAATACAGTTCGGTTACACAGTTATGATATCAATGAACACTAACTAAAACGTAAGGATTACATATTCTTGAGAATCGGAAAATGTAGCATCTGTGGTAAAAAGTTGTTGTGCCATAATAAAAACGGAATTTTGTTGCATACAGCATCCGGTTAAAAAGGCATCCTATGCTCTGTCGAGTGCCTTCAATCCTTCTGTGTCTGGTCTTCAGTCTTTCTAGCTCAAATCAGAAAATGAGATCTAGCCTTGTGTAGAGTACTAAATTCTCTACACACACATTATACCAAACTTGGTGGCTCTACAGAGTGAGCCGCCACTTGTTTGCAGACCATCACAGTACGGCTAAAACACAAAGTGCTGACCTATTCTGTTTCCAGAATTGTCAACACATTGGTGTGGACAACTCCTCAGAACTGAGAGGCTGGCTGCAATATCTGAAAAGAGACTTTACTGTGAAAATGGTTCAAGAGTTCTCCAAATTTGCTAGCATAATTCGCTTTGAACGGAATAATTTAATTGACTGTATTGTCATTACTATATTATTATATATTTTCAGGAAGTGAATGTATGGAGTTATCTTCCATTTGACTTAGTTGGCATAGAGCAAATAACTCCTTTACATAATTATTATCTTATTGCCTTTTGGTATTATCCTACCTGCTGAGCTTGTACCTGCTGAACCAATGTACCTGCTGCAGTGCATTGGGCGCAATCTCAAGCACCCTTAGCAAAGCAATGTATTTGGCTGTTGCTGGAGATGAATCCAGCACTGCACAAGATACAAACAATGATTATGGTTATCTCAATTTCCTGTAACAATAATTGTTAACAAATATAATAAAATTTTGAATATAGCTGACTATGACATCTCAACACCTACAATGTATATTCCTATCGCATTGTTGTAGGTGCCTGTGAAGCATCGCTAGCATGCTCAACTTGTCATGTTTATGTTGATGAAAAATATATGGACTGTCTACCTGAACCTGACGAAAAGTAAGAGTGTATAATTTAATTTGGCTACTATAATCGGAGTAGCCTATTGGTTATGTTTGCTAAAAACAAAACAAAGGCATATTATTTAATTTCCAATGGAATGCAGACAGCAAATAAGTGTCCATAGAATGTAGGGGGCAACTTTCCTTTCATCTGACTGTTCTGGCGGTTACAAATTTCTGGGCATAGTCTATAAACATAACATAAGCCTAACGATACATAGAGTCCAGAAATTGTATGACGTAAAATTGTGAAAGTGTTCTTCTGCTAAGCTATCCACAAATCTCTTGAAATATGCAGTTCTAACATGGGGAGCCTGGGGCTGGTAGTTACTCATGACAATGATCCTATAGCAATAATATAGATCTGTGTTTGTTACATGGAATGTTAGTAGGCCTCTAGAGCTGAGGTCTCTAACGCTATTTGCCTGTTGTACTATTCTATGGTAATGACATTCCGCATGTGATCACTGAAACATAGCTACATGTATATGTAGTATCAAAGCACCTTGCTGCTTTATTAAGGTGGGTAGCTGTTTAATTGACATTTTCATTACCAAAGTTAAAATAATACATCACTTTTTTATTGTTCAAGAGCATGCTGCTTGCCTAAGTACATGCTTCATGCTCAGCTGCTAACGAGTAGATGTTGACGTATTAGCGAATTTCAAAACTTATTAGTGTGTGATGGCGTTCTGCTCTAATGGGAATTGTATGTACTATTATAAGTTATCACTAGGATGTGCACTATAAGCCATCAGCTGTGCCATGCCAGATATACCATAGTTATGCTTTACTTGTCTATCACAAGTCTATTTTGTGAATGATTTTAATCTGAATGCTAAAAGTATTTTTCATTTTTTGTTGTTGATTGATGTTGACTGTGATTGAGATTGATGTTGAACTTTGGTAATTATATAGCCATATATTATACTCCGAATTTTACAACATTATTTTCACATACTGTAATAATACTGAATGATACTGTATTCTACTGAAATAGAATACATGTAGATCAAGAGTAAGATTTTGTACAAAATGGTTTCACATTGGTGAATGGGCTGTAAAATATTATTGGAGGATATAAGGACAAATATAATCCACTTTCATTGGTTTCATTGACATTCGATAAAATTAATTTGTTCTATGAGTTGTCCACCCTTCACCTGACCTTTCCTATACTAGGTAAAACCATAAAATTGTTTACTTGTACCTGAGTGAAACATGCAGCTCGCTCTTAACGATATTTACATCTGATAATATTTCTACCAGCTTGAGAATGTCTTCTGCTTGCTAGAACTCCCTAGACAATTGATTGTATGTACATTTGTGATGAAACAAATACTCCGTAAACGAGGGAGTTTTACATGTAGCTAATCTTCAGCTGTCTTAGATCACTGAAAATTTTACAAATTTAAAAATTCTGAGAAACATGCTGTTATCTATCAATAGTCCTTTACATTATTATATACAGGCCCGCAGTGAGCAGTGAGTAGTGGCTAACACTTTCAGTCCAATAATTGGAGGTTTGAGTCCCAGCTGTAGAGTTATGGTGCAAAGCCTTCAAGCATGCCTTTCTGTAGCTATTATTTCCTGGATCTATTCAGATCAGGACCTAAAATACAGGCCACATGTGTTGCAACAATAGCGCAAGCATGTAAAAGCTCCGCATGTGTCCTAATGAAAAAAGGGATAAGTGTAAAGCTGGTGGTCCTGTGTGATGTAAGAGTGTCACAATAACAGGCGACAGGGATAAGTGTAAAGCTGTCAGTGGCTTGGTCAGCTCCGGACGCGATGCATCCCTCTGGGTTTAGCTGCCAGTTTTCTGAGTGGCAATGTAATATAAAGAGGCCTAGATTACCTGTGCTCCTCTAAAAAATCTATACAGTCATCGTCTCACTAGAGTGACTAGACGGACAGTGATATTGATACCTAATATTATTATTACATTACTAGTAAGAATTATATAATTTATATTATTTAATAAAATGACATGCTATAGATTGTAAACAAGCGCTATTGAATGTATCCGGAGCTGCTACAGATGCCATGGTCCAGCACAGTCTTATCATGCGAACATAGAATTTTATTCAGGCATTGAATTATTTATAATGTACTTTATTAATTCTAGAGAAGATGACATGCTTGATATGGCTGTGTATTTGAAACAAAATTCAAGATTAGGTAAGTGTATCATCAAATTGTTATACTATCTCTGATCAACACAGACACTTCAGTCTGATTTAATTAAATCATTTCCTTGATTACAGATATCTAAAGTGTCTAGTCACAGATAGGCCAATGGGAGAGCAGCATGGCTTGCAGTGTTTGACTGTGATTGTATTGTCAGTGTTGTCTTCAATACCTGGGCTGGTCATTATAATTATGGTCACTTTAACACTTGTACATTCCTCTCCATTTATTGTCACACTGGTCACTGGTGGCCCAGTCTATAAAGCGTAGATACTTGTTCATGCTAGGGTACCTTATGTAGTGTAGCTTATGCTGCGTGTACACTACCCAAAAGTGTCTTTCTGAAATGAACCGAATATTCTTGAAGGATTCTCTCAGTGAAGGTAACGGGGCATGCACTCCATTGCCGACCACCAAGATGATTTTTCTATATAAATTAAATTTATAATATTAAATTGTCCTTTACTATGTGCTAGGTACATGGAAATGCATGCAACACAAATGAAAGCCAAAAATTTCAGCTAACAAGGAGCTTCACCATAATTTTATGAAGCTAAACTGTAAAGTCACCAGTTGCACGGTGTCATGCGCACAAAGCGAGTGATTTTTCAGCAGGTTTCTAGGATCCACGCCTCCATTATAGCGTTCCATAAATTTTCTGATTGGCATCCGTTCAGGACATCATGACCATGCTGAAATTGTGTTGAAAGCATTTGTCATGCAGTCCCGTAAAAATTGTTGTGCGCACACAAGCGAATTTTGATTGCCAACGCCATCGGAATGGTTATTTCGGCCAATTTTCGTCCAATGTGCACGTAACATTGGTGTACAACTACCCAACATCGGTGTACCGTGCACCCGGCCTTTGGGGCTAATAGGCTGCAGTTCTTAGGGATATTTTCATGCAAGCACTTTCTGACATTCGGTAACAACATATTATTGTCAGGTGCAATGGCGCTTTTAACACCTAACACCCTAGTGTTAGGGGTTGAATCTGGAGTTAAAGAAATACAAAACAAACTTTTTGAATTATTTTAGTCTAATTTTCATCAAAACACGTCAAAACCAAAAAATCAAAAGTCAACCCCCTAGCAGAATTTTTCAATCCCCTAACAGATCTTTCAAGCCCTTAACATTTTTCCCCAACCCCCTAACAAAAAAATTATGTTAGGGGCAATCTTTAATTTGCTAAGGGGTTGACATGAACATCAAATACACCCCTGGTCAGGCGGTATTATTTGTCTAACACCATCGCTCACCGTGCTGTTCATATTTTTTTATGAGCATCGGTGCTATGAACCTGTAACAAAACCCATTCTGCCATGTATATAACTATAATTTATTTTAAATAGTTGCATATTAATTTCCTAAATGATATTAAAAATATTTACTATCAACTTTTGACTCCTGTTAATTGTAGGACTCCTGTAATTAATAGGCGTTGCTAATTGTGGTGCTTGCAAGAAAGATATGGTGATAATCAATTAAGGACATACAGTCCTATAAATTATTGAGGTCGGATTCAGCGGTACCCCTCTACATACAAAGTAACTATCAGAGATCAATATCTGATTACTGTCCTTTTACTTTCGATCCGACAACTTCACGACTCATTTCCTGGAATGGTACGCTGTACTGTTGTTTTGGTAATTATATTTCTGCTTACCATCATTTGGGATTGCTCTACAGCAACACGTGCCGAAGCTATCTAGGACATCGTATCTGGTAACCCGCGCTCCGAATTGAGTTTGAGGTGGTTCCCTGACCTAAAGCGATAAGTAGATGTTATAACAGTCACTATTTTGTCACAATATTCTCTCTGTGAATACTATTTCTGTAATGACCGAAGACTGCAATATTTGTAAAGATGGTTCGAGTGCTTGCTCCTACTCACATCTTCGCCGGACGTGCCCTGCCTTTTTCGAGAAATCGAAACGCATATTATTTCCTGTCGTAATCCTAACTCCAAGAAGCTAAGCTGCCTCAACCAAAACGCTTTTATTCTGTTGCATAACACTAATTTTCTATATCAATTTTGCTAAGAGTTATGCATTGCTGCTGCATTTCCAAAGATGTAGGCATGATGACTTAATGAGACGTGTTATGTTTTCTGGTTAACTGATTATTAGTCGTAGAGTACCCAGAGTAGAGTATAGATTGTTCTCATCTATCTCTGCTCATTATACAATTGAGCAGGTAGACATTATACAATTGAGCAGGTAGGCAACTGAAAGATTAAGAATTGAGAAAACAACAGTCTGCAATGTACATGTAATATTGCATTATGAATATACATTAAGTGTTGTAGCAATTTGGCTGTCATTCCAGAGTTTATAATGGATAATAAATTTTATTGTGATGAGTTGACTTATAAATATATATAATGTTGATAGTGTATATGTGTAGCAATTATTCACCCAATTATCATAGCCTATGTAGCTGCTTGTGCATGTTCTTTTATTACTACTAAATATGTCAGTAGAAAACAATTAAACTTACATAGAATATGTCTCGAGTGGATGGGAATATCTAGTATACAGTCATGTAGACCTATATATATATATAGTTATGATGTGTAATCATATACATCAGCATCAGCTGTATTACTGAATATTCTATGCTGACGAGTGACCTATTTTTTTTATTCCACGACCATGCTTGCAATGCCGCTTCATCCTTATTTTGACACCATCTCTGGCTTGATGTGGTTTGTTACTTTCATTTGGTGACTCAATTTTACCATCTAGAATTTTGTCTCATTTGCTTTTAGAACTTGGGTAAAGAAAATCGAAAAGTTCTGTTCCCATTATGGTTAAAGCTGCAATGATGTTTTTGTCCCAACTAATATGTTTTTGTCCAACATAATCGGACAAATATGTCCGATTATACTTCCATGTATATATTTTATAGCTTTGCAGATTGCACTTCATACTTGAGAATACGCTTGACTTGATTACAGTTTTATGAGAGTGTCAACACAATATTGCCATAACATGCATTATTGAAAGTTGCTGGTAATTATCACTGCTTATATCTTGCCGGTGCTTTAGATAAATATTTTGTATTTGCAACTCTTTACAAATTACGTTGGCTGTATTATCTGTGGGAGCTGAAGCGAGCAAAAATACAAGCTCATTATGCCTCACGGTATAAATATTAATGTTACAAGCTGTTTCTGAATGTATTTCCTGATGAGTACAGTTTCTTTTATTTGACCATTTCCGTTTCAACCTGTTTATTGCTATACATACAACAGAACTTGTAATATTTGTAGGATGTCAGATAATATTAACCAAAGAGATGGAAGGTATGAAGTTATCTTTACCCAAAGCTACTAGAAACTTTTATGTAGACGGGCACGTTCCTACACCACATTGACCCACCCTGTTGTAATTTTGTTGGTAATTATAATTACTCATTGATAGTGAGCCGAATTTGTAGTCTGGTGATAGTGATACCCTACGATACTCCGTACTATTAATTTATAATCAATAGCATGTCAAAGCCAAGTCTCAAGTGAGAAAGTCTACTCATGTTTTTGATATAAGACAATCCACAGTAGATCAAAGTTACACATTGTATGAAAACGTCAATAACGTTATGTACATGTGTAATGAGTATTACTATGTATATTATAGCCTGCTAAGATTGGTATTTCTACTCTCAACTCCAGCATGTTAGGCTCAGATATTATTATTATTATTCAGACATATTCTTTTACGGCATTAGTATTGCTGCATAATATAATGTATTGAATGCAGTGGTTGTTTTGAATACTGCCGTTATTACTTGAATGCGATATATCCAGTTTGGCAACCATTGGTTATGCTGACATGATTTTAATAAAGTACTATTTGTAGTGGACCAGTGTAATTATTAGCTCTAGGCTCAAAAATATTGACTGAAAAAACGCCTGCGCAACCCTGTACTGCCTGCAGTAATGAACTATTGAAACAACCTAATATTTATTGAAATTGTGATGTAGTTTAATGACTACCCATACTATCTAATACACATTGCTAATGCAGCATTTGGTCTGACGACAATTGAGTACTTTTTGGCAAATATTTAATATTTTAAATAATTATTATTTCAGCTAGTGTTACACACTACACTATATCTATCTACATTCGATGACCCATTGAGAAAGATCAGAAACTCACTTCTCAGAATAAAAATATCAACATCTAACCCGTTACTTTCATAATAGATGCTTGGTTAGTGGATTGCATCTTTCCTGGTACTTATGTAAGGTCGGCAACTCGTTTCACTGCTTTTTTGGTCAAAGTTTGTTATTCGCCGACATGTTCTTCAATCTAGAAATATTCATCTCAGATCCAATCACGGTAAACGTATAGCAATGTTATAAAGACATAATAGTTATGGTAGGGTAGACTCGTAGGTAGACTCGTAGGTAGACTCGTAGGTAGACTCGTAGGTAGACTCGTAAACTGTAGGCATGTATGCAACAATATCAACATGATAACATTGCATCTTAGATAAAACTTGTAATGTTTTATTACTGTACTTCGCATCTTCTTAACAAGCGGCTAGAATTGAAAGTTTGTAATAAATCAAGTTAAGGAATCGATTTGAAACAAATTTGTCATAAATAATAAATAATAAGGTAATTAAGAGTAGTGGTGAGTAACGCATGTTTGTATTTGCTTTGAACCCTCTTGAGCTAGGATGTGTTAGTTTAATACAATACAGCGCTATATTTAATAGGTGGCATAGCATTTCGCAGTAGCAGTTGCAGTTCTGATAAAGGTAGCTATTAGCATTGGTGTGGGTCAACATATAAACCTAAAATATACGAATGTAAAAGCTGATATTATTATTTACATGTGCATGAATTACTATTACATGTGACAATAGATGTGTCATACATCCAAGGTATTGAGAGTGCTTATTGTGTGACTCTGTAGACTCAAAAGTCATAGAATTCAACTTTGCGGGCCTAATTTTCTATGACTTTGTAATTAATATTAAAATTAATCAATTCAAAATTATCAATGGTATAATAAAAAATGTATAAATCATTATTCCTAGCAAGTCTGGTACAATGTTATGTGTTGCCAGGCAACTTCGGTTTATGTATTCACCAGTCATTCCCTAACTTACATGTAGGTAGATTCAGTGGTATAATATCGATGTGCATCAATCAAGGCGTTACAAACTGTAAAATTACAAAAGTGTCAAATTTCTTAATGTAATGTTATTTGTAGCATTGTTATGGACACATTATAGCGTATCAAACTTTCATCTTGGTCTTTGTCTAGCATGTGACATGAGTAAAGTGTTGTGTCAAATCTTGCTGGCATTTTACTTGACCATTTTACTTGAGCATATTTTGTTCAATTTGCTTGGTAGCGTTCACATGCAGTTCCTTGGCTTTAGTTCCTGATGGTTTCATTCGTATGCTACAGTTTCGCTGGGTCAGACTTGTTCATCTGCAATTGTCTGGTGACCAGGGGATAAATAATTCCCGTACTCGTTGTTGGGTTTCAGAAATGGTTGACTTTCTTCTTGCAGCTCTGGAGTTCTGAGCTCCAACACGGATGTGCTTGGGCTGCCTTGCATTGGGGATGTATGACCATTCAGTTTGCCGTTGCGGGATGAGTTACTGCTGTTGTTTCGTTCACTTGAATGCACAACTTGACTTTTATTTTTGCAACAGCACGAGAAAGTTTTATTCCAAAGCTGTCGATAATGTTTGTTGAAACTTTCATTCATCCAGCCATACAGGAATGGATTGTAAATGACGGAACTCATGGCTATTATATGCACAAACAGAAATATGGTTATGAATTGTTCACCAGGTATTTGCTTTAGAATTAGATCCATGGTCGTATATACGATATCTAACGGCAGCCAGCAAAGTATAAAAATGGCTATCATAGCTATGAGCATCTTGTTTATCCGACGATTTCTTTTGATGTCTTGCTGCTCTTTTTTAGCATCACCATGATTATTTCCAAATCGTTTCTTTCTTCTACGATTTAGTTTTACAGATATAGTAGCGTAGCAAACCGTTATAATAACTGCCGGAATAATCATCTGTAGATTAAATATAATCCAGCTGTATACTGTTCCTGATGTGCTGTTGGGCCACTTTTCCTGACAATCATACACCATAAGCGAACTTTGATCCAGTGAGGAGACAATGCCTATAGGCACTGCCGCTGATGAGGCAAGCACCCAGATGATGATTATAATAGCTAGCTGTATTCTGGGCGACATTCGAGGTGCGTGTGGATGAACAACAGCCATATATCTATCCAGAGCTATCACTACTGATGTCAGTGTTGACACAAATACACTAATCAGAAGTATGACAGGCACTAGCTTGCACAGTGTCACTCCAAATATCCATGATTTCATGAGAGCGTTGGTCGGAGTAAACGGTATGGCACATAAACAAATTAACACATCACTTACACTTAGACAAGCGATAAATTTGTTGGTAATTGTTTGCATCGGTTTGTTTCTAATGACGATGTACAAAACTAGTACATTACCAAATATTCCTATTACAAAGATAACTCCATACAATATTAGTATGAATGTTGTGAGATATGGATTCTTCTCCATTAGTCCTGGTGTAACCATACTTGAATTCCCCGAGTCCACCACTGTATCCGACAGATTCATTGCTGATAGGTGATTAGTTCACTTGGCAGTATATATTGTATAAGATGGCATATAAGATGCCTTTCATCTCTTCAATATTAAGATGCAAGTTAATGCTTCTGTGTTCTGCAAAGAAATGAAGTAGGCCTACAATAGATGTTGAATGGATTGCACTCACTTGTAATGCAGAGTGGACAGAGTCAAACATGTACTAGTGCCACTCTCAGTAATGAATAAACACTTGTGCACTCTAGTTTGCAGCGCTACTATGCAATTATAAATAGCAGAGTGTAAGAGGGCAAGCATCAATAATTAATATTTACCCTGGACTGCTGTCCTACTACTGGTGATAATTTTAACTTCTATAAAAATGAATTTTACATGAAATTTTTAATTTATATAAAAAGTTTATTCTGATATGTGATGGAAAAAAAGTGCCCTTTAACTAGACTGTCCCCCCCCCCCCCCCCCCCCCCCCCTGTTTTCTTCTTGACAAGTTGCCTGCCTGTCTGCTGCTATCTTTCTTGC
>JAOQGN010079352.1:0-12273 GCA_027564295.1 Himantozoum antarcticum
ATTCCGCTCGGACAATTTAACGCATGCGTACCAAATTACTGAATCACAAGAATCCTGTGATTTGAAGTGGCCAGATTATCCCAGAGTCTCTCGTTCAACGGTCGTGGGGCGAGGGCTTTGGGAACGTGATTGAGTCGGATGTATAAATGTGATGATTCTAAACATTGTTGAACCTCTGACTATATAATTAATAAACAACGCCAAGTGCTACTCAGATAAGTCACACCTGAGTGAGCTCTATGAATACAAATCAACACGATTCTTAAAGTTTGATTTCCATTCAGTGAGTGAAGAGTTAGACTCCTACTCCACTCACACTCGCACTTCAATCCCACTCGAGTATCCCTCACTTGAGTGTGGGCTTCAGTGAGCTTTACAGATTCGGACATTAGTTTTATCAATAGTGAACTCTTTCACTTCCTCGTTCTTTCGTATTAACATATTATATGGTACTGAATTCAACGCACAGTTTAGCTTTTAATATTTTTTGTTACTCATTTCCAGCACTCATTTGTCTCCTTTGTCACACTGATTAAGTCTCCATTGACTTCGTGCTGTTAGCTAGCTTTAAAGTTGGACTGCAGCAAAAACATAAACAAAAAATACACTGTACAGTACAAGTATAATCACAGTAAAGATTATATTAAAAGAGATTACAGTGAGTAATCTCTTGAGATACTGTACTATATTGGGCAACTGCTGTTGAACTTATAACTTTAACCAGTTTAAGTATATTTTATAACTTCACCTACATACCTTGAGCATTTGCTGAGGATATTCCTAAGATTATGATCGTAAACACAATCGACTTCATGATTCACTTACAAACCTCGACTCTCAGTCTCTCACACAGATTAAAATACGTCACATTTGCGGATGTTCGGAGCCCCCATCCCATATCAACAAAAGTTATTTCCATTTTTTTTATTCATTAACAGCCTAACTTTAACTTTACCATGAAAAATTGGCAAGGTGTACAACATCTTGGTGTGTTACATATAATAAAAACCTTTGAATGAGCAGCCTTGTGTACATTTAGTTATCCCGGGAAATGGAGCGAAGTGCCGAGACAGGCTTGCCCAGGTATTCTGTTTGTGATCGGTCAATAGGGGGCAATGTAAACCATGTATCCAAACGTTCCAGTTAACCAGCCTGTTTACGCCACTTCACTCCATTTCCTGGGGCTCAATAAACGTACACAAGGTTCGGAGGTTTTTCTTGTAAGTAAAACACCAAGATATGTTGCAAACAACTTTCAACTTGCCAATTTTTTATGATAAAGTTAAAGTTGGGATGTTAGTGAATAAGAAAAATGGAAATAGCATTCGTATAAAATATAAATATATTTTTCTGTAGGGATTACGTAGTTTCTTTATGGCAAAAATGATGTATTTCTTCAAAGCAGTCTAAGCTTCTCATTTATCTCTTTCTTTTCATTCATCGCCACCCCCACCCTTAATTTAGTTGTTGAGGAGTAGCTGTGGATGGGACATCAGAAAAGAATTATTTTACAACCTTCAAATGAAGAACCTAGAACTCGGTAACTGGATTGAACTTGGAGATTGTGCTAATCAAATGGGGTTGTTTAGGCATTTAATTAGATATTTCAGAAATACTTTAGACATATATCACTCAGCTGTCTTCTGTGCGGTCACTTATAGTTGTCAATGATGGGACATGCAGATTGTAAATGATAGGGACAAGTCTGAAACTAGTACAGAGTGATGCAGATTATCTCATAGTTTATTATTATATCAAAGTTTATTAATACTTACAGTAATAATAGCTATGTCTTGATATACATCTGTGTTGAATGATAATGTCTAGTACATTAGTGTAAATAAACAGCCTAATAAGTGGTGAATATGCAGGTGTGAGTTTCCCCCTATCACTAGTATTTGTTTTACGCCCCTGCTTCTAGTGACATGACTTGGCCCATTCATAATTTATTATGCCTCTTCATACTTTTAGTCTACTATTTACCCACCTAGTTTACATATTAATATAAGTGTGAGATATTAGTCAGTGCTCTTATGTTATTTATATATTTTACAACTCACCCCTGCGCATTGCTACCTAGCCGAGATTTCAGGTTTGGATATTTTCTAGTATAAATATCCGCTGCTTGTATTGTATCTTTGGTCAGTCTGCAATCAACGTTATTGTGCATACCTACACACTACCACCTCCTAGTCACTTCAAGAAAGCTTGCAACGGTGTTGACAGCACCTGGGATTCAAATTGTGCCAAGCAAAACTCCCTATACTAGTACAGACACGACTTTGTTCTATCGTTAAATAATTATTTGAATATTCACTATTTAAATATTATTGAATTATCGTGCCTGCACTAGTGGTGACAGCATAGGAGGGAGACAGTGACATGACTAGAGAAGAGTACTGAGCCAACACGACTGCCACACTAGCACCAGCACCAGCACCAGCACGACTTTGTCCTATAATTAAATAATTGTTTGAATATTCACTATGTAAATATTATTAATTGTCGTGTCTGTACTAGTAGTAAGTAACAGTCTGTCTGTACTAGTAGTAACAGCACAGGAGGAAATACAGTCAGAACGACTAGTGACACGAGTACTAAATAAGAGGTGTGATCGAAAAGTAAGTGTACTAGTGACATTGTAGGAATGTAACAAACCTACCTATGTGCTAACGCAGATACCTATCTTTGCTGTCCCCTCAAAACATTCTCCTCTGGTTAATATGCACTGGTTCCATCCAATTTTCCATGAATCTGCTAAAGTCACTCTTAGAAAACGCCTTTAGTTTGTTCGACACATTTTCTTTAATGCGCTCTGCGTCCTCAATGACCTAGGTAGGTCCTCAATGACGGAGGTAATTTTTATCTGTGGGAAGATATAAAAGTCACACGGTGCCAGGTCAGGTGAATACGGAGTGTGTGGTACCACCTCCGTACCACCGTCATTGAATCTTTGGCCAAATACGACCTTATACTCAACGCTCTGGGAGCTGGTGCGTTGTCATGGTGGAGAAATCAATTGCCCGATCTCGTAGTTGCAGGTCTTGTCCTACATACTTTTCTGTCAAAATGGTCCGAACTGCCCCAAAACTTAAGCCTAAGTCGACAGCAAGCTCCCTAACGGTTAGACGATGATCATAATTGATGGTTTCCTCCACAAGATCGATATTCGTGTAAGTTTTGGCTGGTACCGGGCGTCTAGCCCTAGGGAGATCTTTACATGAAGTTCTACCCAATTTAAATTGAGGAAACCACTTAAAAGCTGCTGTTCTTGTTCAAACATCGTCCCATATGCTGCCTTTAACATTTGAAAAGATTCCGTTGCAGATTCGCTGAGTTTAAAATAACATTTTATTGAACAATGCTGTTCTTCAACTTCAATTTGATTTCTTCATCTTGAGAGTCAGACATTTGGCCTTGACACGCTTTCCAACTTCCGTTGTCATTTCGCAAATTTTATCGACAGCGATTCCATTTTCACAGTTTTGCATCATTACAAGTGCGTAGTAACGGCTTAACAACAGTTTCGATCGTTGTCCGTTAGTAATCATGTTATACTACTAGTACACTTACTTTTCGATCACACCTCGTATGCATACCGCATGCGAGTATATAATTATAGAATCGGTACAGTTCTGTTTACAATATTTGACCTGGCTATGTCCAATCTGTTGAGTGCCAAGTCGAGCTATCAGATTTACACCTCTTTCCTTTGTCAACCTTTCGAAAATTTATAATATGATTTAATTTTATAGATGACCGAATCAATATGTCCCAGATATAGATGGGAGACTCAATTGTATGTTTAATCTATACTGACTGCATGGGTACTTTGGCAGACTAAAGTGACTGAATCCCTAAACCGAGAGGAAGACCAAGAATAGATATGAAGTACATACGGGTGGTCCACAGCTCCAGAACTGATAAATCAATTTGTTGTATATATCAATTTTTCACTTTTATTGGTTTATCCAATAAATAATATCACTTTCCTTTTTACTGTTGTTTCTGAAAATAACACTCTTGAGTCTTGACAGTGTTATAATAATTCGGTTATTCAACAGCTCAATGAAACTGTATGATAAGTGTTCTATAAATATGTATATACATGATTGAATAAGTATTGGCTTAGTTTCCAATAAATCTCTCAAACTAACCGAAATCACTCTAAAATGTTAGTCAACTTATTTCACCTAGATATCGAGTATGTCAATTCAAATTGCACCTCCTTATAATTATGTAAAGGACTGAAAGTTCCACCAATTTTTGGTATCAAGGAACTGAAAATAGAAATGCCTAAAAGCGAAAATTGTATATAAAAAGACTGAAAATCTCACTAATCATGTGTATAAAATTGCCAAATATAACTAAAATGGATTTTTCTCGAGTCGGCAGAGTTCATTAATTACTGGTATTACAACGGCTTGCTACTAGGCAAGAGGTCATAGGTATTGTTGCTTCAATGTACCACAATGCAATGAAGTGGGACGTCTGTCATCTGTTGGAAATTATGCCTTTATACACTGTTGAGCGTATCTGTAACAAGCCAATCAGTGGCAGAGTATGTATTAATTGTCCAATCACAATAGTTAATTTGTTCCATGTTATTCAGCATACATTCTGGAATGTTCTGTGTTCTCGAGGCATCCAGATTTTGTAATCTGCTCAGTCATGCCTAGCCTGTGGAGTTATATAGTATGGGCATATATGTCCATCGGCAATGAAGCTGCTCCTGTGTTAAGTCTAGACCTATAACTGACAGGCTCTTTCCTTATTGATGTATTCTCTGTTCTGCTACCATTAATATAATATATAACTGACTGGATCCTGTATGGACTAATAGTGCAGGGGTGCCTAATTGTTGCAGCAAAAAGTCCTCGCATAAAAATGAAAACAATTAAGGGTTCTAGCACAATTTTGACGACTAGTTGCTGCTAGCATTTCTCAATTTTTAATACTGATTTAGTGATTTTTTGTCCTCACTGTTCATATTTCACTGTTCATTATTATTTTATCAATACGCCTTGAGATCATACATGTATTTGTATTTATGTCCTTTTTATTTGTATTCATGTCTTTTTAATCTCACTCATTTAACTACCTCTTTTGTCGTTTTCTGGCTACAAGTGTAATCACTTATTATCCTTCCAGAATAAAATGAAAGATACATATTTTCATCATGTGTACACAACTGATATATTTATTAACTTAAGTGTAAACTATTACACAAATACATGTGTATATGTAAATATAGAATAGAATTGAATACTACATGTATATTCAATGTAGGCCTATAATGTATATCTAAAGTAGGCCTAGATAATGTATATATTTCTTATTCTTATGTTTAGCAAATTCTTTTGAGGATCCCAAGGTCCTCAAAAAATGGGCTAGGGTCCTGAAAAGGACCTGGGTCCGCCATTTGGGCATCCCTGGACTAGGGCCCCTCTATGAACTGTATAATCTGTTGTATGATAGCCTGAGTTCTGTATAGTACTTCTAGTGAGGGAGGCTCCTTAGGTTCCTAATAAATTATGTTATAATAACAAATACATGTATTATTGTACATGTATATATTTATTATACTGGTATCACATATTTATTGCTTTCAGTTTGGAGTTGTGTGCTTTATGTAAGGAGCCCACAACTGCCATACCAATTATGTGTTTGTGTGGTTATTAAAGGTTTTTATAATGTTTTGAATGTCATCACCTCAATGGACAATCTTCGGACAATTGTTTTGCAGATTTAACAATTACAATTCTTTCTATATACTCCCTTCTGTGTCATCTTCCATACCCCTAAAATTTGTTATATTTTTGATGTTTTGTGGGGCTGTTGGCTGAGGATACCTTGCATTGGGATTTTACGATAAATGCAGCAACTAATGGACAATGGCATTGCGCACAGTTGTTCCTGTGTGACCGCTTCTCCACTTCTGAGCTCAGGTATCTACATCAAAGTAAGAGATTGTATCATACTCATATCATACTCACTCATTTACATTCCTCATTCCCATTTTGTATTTTGTGAGTAGATATATTAGATAAATATCACGTTAATACTTCATAATTAAATAATTAATAATAATTAAATGATGTCAACAACTTGACTTTGTTTAGTACATTTTCAAAAACAGTCCGTCACACTTTTTATTTGGTTATATTACACTTGTTTAGCTTGGTTCTGCATCGCCGAGAAGGCAACTGCACACACTTGACAAAGCTTGTCATCCATTAGGATATGGTAGTATAGACTAGACAATCAGGTGATAAATGCATATCCTAGCGACACTCCTAATTGCAGATTATTAGCTAATATTCCCAGAAAAGTGACATTAAGCATATCTGGGCATATCAATCTGGTGATGTCAGGCCGGTATGCTCATGGACACGGAGGAGTTGTTCCTGTGCTCCTTTTTCCCTCTCTTTATTTGCTTTATCTTTCGTTGGAGGAAGAAAAGTAAAGGAAATAAAGAGTAAGGGAAGCGAAGGACAACTCCTCAGTGCCCATGGCATGCGGTAATACATATTTTGTCACTTGGTGTTCTAAAATATCAGCATTTTACAGTGAGTTGTGCTGGCCATTCAAAAATTAAAGCCAATATGATTTTAATTCGTCTAAATTATTTTAGAGTCTTAGTAGTTCTAGAAATTTGAATGTGTTTTCTATAGAATACAACACTGGTGTGATTTTAAATTTCGCTCAAGTTCAAAATTCACTAAAAATATAGTCTGCCAACTTGGTTTTGTGCTGGGGATTTGCCAAAATTATGTCCGCTAATAATCGTCTCTTCCAGTACGTGTGAAATAAAATGTGATGATTGTATAACAATTGAAATAACTAGACCATTTATCACCCTATTCCACCCATTGTCGTATAGTGAGTATTTCTCCACCATTCTCTCGTGCCAGGCAACTGGTCGAACCAGAGATGGCAATCCAAGGGTAAGTAGTGTGGCTTAGCAATTGGGCTGTCCTGCCAAGCTTTGTCCCATTGTGGAGTTGCCCCCACAATGAGTGGGCACGAGGAACCCGGGAACAAAAAATGAACTTTGTTTCTTGTTACCCAGACTCGTTGTGGGGGCAAACCCTAGCGTGTCCTGCCAAGCTTTTATCAAATGCTGAGTTGTTCCATTGAGTCCGGGCAGAAACAAATGTGTTTCTGGGGCCCGGATTTGTCGTGGGGCAACCCCACATTGTGATAAAGTTTGGATGGAAAGGTTACTTTAGCAATGCTTAGGAGGGAAGTAAGGAACTAATAGCAACTCTATACCAACAGGCAGATTAAGATGTATAAGTTTGGATTAGCCTGGGGCCAAGGCTTTTTACAAACATGATACTATTATTGGTGATGTATTTTATATATGTATTTTTTACGCTTGCCTAATATAAAATAGGAAATATATTTCCTAGTCCAATTTTAGTGGGTCATACTGCACAACACCCAAGGTTTTTATCGAGTAATAGTTCCTTCGTTGCTTGATTGAAAATACATATCATATCAGTAGTGGTCGGATGCGAACAACTGGCCAGTGGTTCGAATTTCCGGTGTCACTGTATCTACTATCTAGCGTAGCCTGCTAGTGCTACATAGTTACACCCGGCCTCTTTATGTAGAGTAGATACTACATAGTTACACCAGGCCTCTGTATGTAGAGTAGATACTACATAGTTACACCAGACCTCTGTATGTAGAGTAGATACTACATAGTTACACCAGGCATCTGTATGTAGAGTAGATACTACATAGTTACACCCGGCCTCTGGCTAATTATAGGCTATGGTTCCTAGCAGATTTTCAACATATTATTGTAATACTATTCTATGTCATTATATTGTCTAATAACATAGACTGTGTTATTCGGTATATAACTGTCTAATATATTTGGTAGAAACACCTATTGACAGGCTTCTAAAGTCAATATTTTACTTTTTGTTAACCTCGGCAGGCAAGCGCATGTAAACTGAACAAACTGATTACATTGTATCATTATTTTGAGAAAAAAGATATGATGTCATCAGTTATCTCAGGTTTGTATTTTGAACATCTACATAAGAGAATCAGAATTATAACGTATAAGTACAGTCAACACACAGTAAAGGTGAAGGTTACACAAATTGTGCTTGCAGACAGAACAATAGTTACAATACTAGACCCATGTTGGAGTTATTCGTCCAATAGACTATAAAACTGCAATAAATAGGAGTTGTCAATCCATTGAGCAGCTAACTCCAACTGAAAACCAATTATAGAATTTCTAATCCCATATGAAGCAAAGATTTATTAATTATTATTCTGATTGGAAATTAATTCACAAAAAGCTATGGATGCGCAGACTTATTTAAAAGAAAATTACTAAAACATTCTATATCCCTGAATAGTTGCTAAGTTTTGTGCACTATAGTATACTGTACACACAAGTCATACAGTATACCATAATACACAGCACACAGCATACAATAATGTTTTATAACAATGGAAAATAATAAATCCTATAGATAATGAGATCAGACTCCACCATATAAGAAGCATTTACACGGCTCTGGTTCATAGATTGTTCGTGATATGACAGTAAAGGCGAGTGAATACCCACCCGTACCGCACCATCATATCATAACAAGCTAGGAACACAGTTAGTTAGTCGTATTATATTACACAGCCTACAACTACAGTGCCTGATTAAACGTATAAATATAGTAATATAATAGTCATATCGTAATATACAGATGGTAATATACAGATGGTAATATAGCAGATAGAATACAATCTTAATTTGACCTCAACTTTTTACATAATAACACAAAACGCAACACAATTAAAATTTTAAAGAATGATAAAAATTAACGGGTATTCAGTATTTTGTTTGTCATTTGTTAGCGGCAAGTGTCAACAGGTAGTTGCTATTGTAGATGAGAGTTACTGCGACAGGTGTCATCAGGTACTTCTGTTTAGTATTATGTTACTATTGCTGTGGAGTTTGGGTAAATCTACAAAAGACCGCAATACCTGTTTAATACTGTCTACATAATTACACTGTTACTTTATTTATACTAACGACGTAGCCTTAATAATAGTTATATAATATAAGAGTATGTTATATTAATTATATATTATATCATATATAATTAATATATCAACTTAATATATAAAGTATATAATATATGACTAGCGATCACAGAAATATTTGATAAATATTAGAGTCGTCTCCTCACTTCTCAATGATATTTGTTTTATTTTGAGTTAATGCAAGAGTTATCTTTCATATTTCTTAGCATAAATGATGTTGTTCTTTCTAGCACACACAGAGTTGTCTTATCAGTATATATATAAATAGCTAATATTGCATTATTAGCTAGTATGACTGCCGTTTGCGGCAAATTTAAACGACATTGCGACTCAAATTTAAATGAATTAAAAGAAAATATTGAATCAAAATTGACTTATTGAGCTTGAAAAATGGATTTGTTTTCAATTTTAAATATTCCCAAAAATCAACCTGAAAAGTAAAGTAATCGAAATATATGATTAAGCCATAAATGTACAAGGCTTGATATTAATTAGACTGAAGTAAATTGAGAATTATTGACCGTTTCGTTGTCACTGGTCACAACGGTTAATGGGACTGGCTCATTGTACTTCTTTCATAACATTTTCATGCCACAGTAGACAGCTAAGAATTTATAGATTTAGACTTACCAGTTGCGCAGGGAGTGGTTAGTGTGTAGGTTTACTTTTTGGCTCTTTTGACTGGGACAGCCTTCTTGGGTGCAGCCTTCTTGGCAGCCTTCTTAGCAGCTGGCTTCTTTACTGCAGGCTTCTTAGCCTTAGATACTCTGCCCTTCTTAGGAGAACCTGGCTTCCTACCTACACAATATATTAAGTGGTATGCATAAATGAGAGGAAATTCCGTTGAATATGCCCACTATTAAAATGGGAAGGAGACAACTACTGTACAAATCCAAATTGTGACTGATTTAGATAATAGTATTCTGCCAAATAGTTTGTGTACGATAGGCCTAGTGTTTTAGGTGGTGATTCAATAGCAGAGCTAGTCGAGGGAAACCCAGTATTTTACTTGCTGATCACAAAATGGGGAGCAACTTCAGGGTGCAGAGGCTTGCCTACGGATTCCCAGCTGAGAAATTTTATTTGACTGCAGCGGAAATCGAACCCATAACCTCAAGATTGAAGTGTTTCAATCCTACCACGTATTACGAAATATATTCAAATGCTTTGCATTATAAATGCTGTATGAAATATTGAGCTGTAACTGTAATAGCATGGGTACTCCGATCCGCTGACATGTCTAAAATAGCACCCGCCCCTCACTCATAGTTATTCTAATAAATTGTCTGCACATTAGCCGATAGCATTATGTCACAATACAATTATTCTTGGACATAGCTATTATTATATTAAATGCTCACTGAACATTTAGTAACACACAGTGATATGGGCCATTGCACTGCACCCACTCCTCACTACCTGTGTTTTGATCGACTGACACCTTAAGCATACATATCGTATGTTTGACTTGATATGGTCCTATTCATGACATGGCGTCAATGCTTGCAAACCAATTATTGTTTTCCCGCTTTTAATCAATTATAAAAACTTAGTAGTATTGTATATTACAGAGCTAGAGAAACACAGAGACAAAGAAACAAACCTTCTTTCATTGTCAGCAACAAAAACTACTTACACATACCACACAAACACTATCAAATAGTAGTGTTTATATAACAACGTTTCGGTTGGTGGGCAAATTCAAGGGTATGGGTGGATGCAGGTCTGTCTCATTGTACGGGTTACGAGTGGATGCAGGACTGTCTCTTACAGAAAATTGGAAAAATCCTTGCTGTATCAATGCCCAAGCTCAATTGTTTTATGAAAGTACGGCTGTATATGGACGATGGAACAACTTGTAGAACGAACTCGGTGAACTGAAAATTAATTCAAAGTTGAAATTTCTGAAATCTAAGGATCTAAGGATTTCAGTTTGCGCAGTTGTAAATTTCTGGAATATTTGCTCTTTTGTGTTAACGATCAATATTCCTTGACCACTTTATTTAAAAACAATTCTATTAAAAATTTATCATTCGCGATTAAACTACATGTCATAATATCTATCACATAATCCTATACAAAATTACAAATCATTAGAGATTGCAAATGCCAAAGAAAATTTAATTAACAATTTTGAACATTAATGATTGAAAAGTCAGTCACACTGCCTTAATGTTGCAATAAATAATATAGGAGTTGGTTGCAGTGACAAGCCATTTAAAATTCAGATTAAAATCTATAAAATGCAAGATCGCATCCACTTTATGACATCCAAGGGACAAGAGTTGGGAGTAGCTCCGAATTATGCCTTCAGTATGATTACAGTGCGACGACGAAAAAAAATTAGCCTAATAATAATAAATAATTATTTATATATATTTTAATTATTATAATAATTCACAATAATTTAAATTTAATTAATAATATTAATTAATAATAATTTAAATTAAAATTAGAATAATTTATAATTAATAATAAATAATTAGCCTTTAGCATAACTGTTGTATATTTCACAAGACAAGCAAGCTTCTATTTGTATGGGAACTTAGTCATCATAGGAGGTCAAGTCAATAGGGAAAAGGGTGGCTTCGTTTACACAGAGCTATTTTATTTTACAAGATAAATTTCATCTCTAATTTTACGCAAGATTTTATTTAATGAATCAATTTATCGAATTTCTTCTAATGTCAAAAATTAATCTATGATTAACTTGTGTGTATCAGTTTGAAGATTACAAATCTTGGGGGTCTGAATAATAATAATAATATTTGATTTTGTGGCGGCAGCATTACGAACCCCAGCTGTATTTTTATACGCCACTGAGAAGCCTGGGAGCAGATCTAAGATACTCTAGTGCTTTTTATTGTGCTACCAGCTGTCGCACATTATAACAGCATACAATCTACCCACAATGCATACAATGCTCCAACAATGCAGTCAATACTTTCCTATGCATTGAATAAACTCTGGTGGGCATTCAACTCTATCACTATTCATGTACATAACAAAAGCTTTGATGCTAGACCTAGCTCACGTATCTGTGCTTCTAGTGGTGCGAATGGGTGAATGTGTGCGATTTAGAACCTAAACTATCTAGAAGTTCATATTACAATGATTCTATCATTGATTTACAGTATGGCTAATGGCCCTGACAACGCAGCTGGGGTGGTCAGCGCCAGGCCATTGGTAGTGATTGAGCGTAAA
>JAOQGN010079462.1:0-12272 GCA_027564295.1 Himantozoum antarcticum
CGGTATCTGAAAGTAAACAGTCATATGATTTTTTAAGATATATGACCATTCCTAACACGGCTCTTAAGTGAGACCCAGTTATTGGCACCCAGAACCAATTGTATACAAGGTATATGCAAGTAGTCATATGATTTAAGATATACATGTAGGACTGTTCTGCCTGACCACACTGCCCCTATCTACAAGTAGACATGTGATATAACGTCACAAGAAATACTGGTAATAATATTACTACACTAATTATAGCAATAGGCATAAGAACATAAATAATTTTTTATATTAATATTTAGTCATTAATATACTATGGCTAAATATTGACTATATTACCGACTAAATTATTATTTGGTGTATTAATATTCAATATAATTATGATGGTGATGAGTTTATTTAATGCATCGCTTAATAAAATCAATGAAGATAATTTCTAAGCGATTTACAATAAAAGCAATTAAAGTAGTGATCCTAGTAAATGTATATTCTATGTATATTCAAGGCTCAACCTATAAACATGTTTATATTATACCGTAGGTTGACCTCAACATCTTTATGAAAATATAAACCAATACCTCAAATCTAAACCAAAAGTCTCACACACTTGAATGCTACAAATTCCAAATTTTTTTTGACATTATACATGTATTTCACAATATTTGACTTAACCTGATTTGCAAATAATTTGTAATAATTGCGAGATTTAGAAGTTGCCAAGTTTTAAAGCGCTCAATTTCATCTTTGAGTTTAAAAAATGATGGCAATTTTCAGTCAAATTACAATTACAATAAGTGAATGAGGAAGGATTTTACAATGTTTCCACAACTTGACTTAAATCCTTGAAAGAGTTTGAAACATTTGTATTCACCTATAAAAAAATTGTTATGTTAATTTTTATTTGAAAAATAATATAGTAAAATAATTATTATATTGCCAAAATCTATGGAAATGCTTATTAACTAATTTAAGAAATTTTTATGTTTTTCTGGAAAGCTGTTGCAGAAAATAATATCCTTACTTTTGTATCGTCAGCAGGTCAGCAATTGCCAACAATTGCCAGCAACATTCAGTATTCCAGTATGTATTTTGCCCGTCTGGGAATCCAGGCTTGATAGCGCATTAGCATTATATAGTATAAGGTAGGTAGCCAAGTAGGTAGGTAGGAAAATAGGTAGTATGCGGTGCAAAGAAGAGTGAGGAGTGTGAATTCAGATGGGGCCCTTGCCTGCTAATTCAGATGGGACCCTTACCTGCTAATTCAGATGGGGCCCTTACCTGCTAATTGTGAAGACTGAAGATTGGGCTTGGGTGTAAAGATTAGAAGACAGTAAAAATGTAAATGCGAAGACTGAGGACAGCATGTTGTGGTGACAGCCCCATTCAGAATATTTGATTTGCTTCCGTGTGAATGTTGTTGTGTAATGTAGCGACACAAACAACAACACAACAACAACAATACTGCTGTGTTGTTATAGTAACAACACTGGTAGTAACAATTTTTTGTAATATTGCATTGTAAAAGACCTTTGTTCGTTGTTGTGTTGCTTGCGGCGTTGGTACGATGTTGCTACATGATGTTGCTACATGATGTTGCTACATGATGTTGCTACATGATGTTGAATGTGTGTATCTAATCTATGTGTTTGCAGATTAATGTCAGTTTTTATGTATTGCCTATGTTGCTCACTGATGGTTTAGCCTGCACGGAGCATTAAAAAATTATATACTTTTAAGTGTATTTAGAGAAAGAAACTGAATATAGATTCTACATTACTTATTGAACTTTACTTTTTCGCTGTCAATGAAAAACTAGGATTTCTGGAAAGAATGCAACATTTTAGTACATGTACTACTAAAGGTCATACGCTTATAAAATACAACACAAATATATACCACAGCGAATGAACTATAGTCACACCACACAGCGTGGGGTATTGTTCAATTGTAGCAATGCCAGAAAATAATTTCTATACAAAATATTGTTTCATACTGGTAGTCTCAGTTTCACACGTACAGTAGGCAGGTAGTACCAAGCAGGTAGTAACAAGCAGGTAGTACCAAGCAGGTAGTAACAAGCAGGCAGTACCAAGCAGGTAGTACCAAGCAGGTAGTAACAAGCAGGTAGTACCAAGCAGGTAGTACCAAGCAGGTAGTAACAAGCAGGTAGTAACAAGCAGGTAGGACCAAGCAGGTAATACCAAGCAGGTAGTAACAAGCAGGTAGTACCAAGCAGGTAGTGACCAGCTGTTAATAAGTTATGTCCATCGCTTAGAACTGTCTCTGTCTGACAGTTTTATAATGTGGTATATTATCATACCACTTTGTTATCATAAACTAACAACTCACCATTATTACTATTAATACTTACTTACCGAGACAGGTGGGCAAGTGAATGTAAATGTAAATATTTGTTTATTTATTTATTTACTTATATTTATTTATTTCCGATATTTATCTGAATTAGAACAGATCAACAAATAACTTTTTGTTGTTACAAGCACTTGCACAGGACAACGGAGATCCACTGACAATTTGAACAACAGCAAAGGTAGAATGTAGCGATTAATTGCATTGACAAAATTAGAGCTGTCTTCTCAACATACACAGCATTTTGACTTAAATTTATTCCATTAGTCTGGTACGGTACTCTGTCTTTGCAGAAACGGTTTCACTTCCAATGAAACAATCAATGTACTCAGTTTCTGATTAAATAATAATTATTTTCAACTTGTGATGAGTACTATTTAAAATATGGTTGAGATTATCATTTTCAGGAGACGATCTTGATTTCTTTTTATAATATTTAATGCTGTGAAGTTGTGAAATGTAAGATCAACTGTTGTTATAATTGACCACAGATTAACTGAATAGCAATAGAACTGGGCAAGCAACTCCGCATTTATCTTCTATTGTTACTCAGTTCTGTGTAATTGGCCATTCTGGATACAATCATGATGTCTTTGATACACTTGTGGGTTGTTCACACGTGATAGTAAATAATATATTGTCACATCATGTTGTTCACACGTGATAGTAAATATATTGTCATGCTGTCATAGATATCCAACTCCTTGAGATCAAATTATTAGATAATATTAATTTATATGCATATGGTCTGATTCCTCATCTCACCTAGTCTACTTACGTTATCTGCTACTGCACCTTATGATCTGCTACTGCACCTTATGATCTGCTACTGCACCTTATGATCTGCTACTGCACCTTATGATCTGCTACTTCACCTTATGATCTGCTAGTCACGTTGCGTATATCAGTACTTATCAACCAGCAATATCATAATACATGTACTTCCCAAATCTTTAAAGTCATGCTGAAATAGCTAATCAATGTGATAAATTATGAATTTTTGTTTCACAAAAATAAATTTAATAAATTCGATATTTTTGCAATTTCGTGTATTAGTTTTATCAAGTCAATTTTGAATTCTACTAATTCTATATAGACTATATATGATTATATTTGACTATAAAATGTCAATATGACATTAAATAAATTATAAATGACTGTATTCATTGGTTTGCCGGTGAGTAGAACCTTGCCAATCTTTCGATTGATTTTTGCATAGCTGCAGGGTTCTTAAGATAATTTCATACTTACGAGAAGACTTCTGTTCCCCACCCTGCTATTGCTGTAAATATTCTAGGAGCTAGGTCTCTGGCAGGGTTGATAGCATATCCACAGTTAAATCCATAGGAAGTTCCAATAGCAAATACTGCCAGACCAGCCAAAACAGGCACCAGAAATGTGGGTACATTAGCATTACGCTTGTCTGTAATAGCCATCAGTGACAGCACCAACATCATGGTACCTACAATCTAAAATACAGAATTGACCTTCAAAATTACGAACTTAAAAATACTTTTCATTCCTAGTCTGGAAAGCTCTAGGGTAGCAAGCGGAGAAAGGCCCTCTCTCTCTCCCCTTGCTACATGTACACTGAGAGCTTGCTCAGGCTACTTCATTCCTCAAGCCAGCCAATTTTCCATCAGGGGTTGTCCACTCTCTCGTCCCCGACTATCTGCTGTGTCGAATAGTTTTACTGCGTTTAGCAATAAATATTATATTTAAAAACGCACATTTAGAAAGAAGTTGTGTGCACTGTTTCACTTTTCCCGGACAATACAATCACCAGCTTTTCTTGGCCGCAGTGGGACTGTGCTGAATGGAGAGCCGTGAGAAAGGGCTAGTTTCATATGATTATAGTCATACTGACAGTAATAGTCACCGTATACTGACAATGCCTAAGAGAATCTGTGACAATCTAAGTGAATCTAAGAGAACATAAGACACAGAAATCTGTGACAATTCTGTGTTTTGTGAACTTTCAAAATAATGGTGATATGAAATATCATGAACAATTATGGAAGCTTGTATTAAATCCACTGACCTGATCAACTACCCCTTCCCCAGCTGAAAGATAGTCCTGGGGAAATGTGGAGAATATACCTGCTGTTCCATTCATCATGGGGTCCGTTACTCTCAGTCCATTATCATAGTTATCTATAGCCTCTGCAATAGCAAACAGCCATCAGCTTACCAATTTACCACCAGCTCCCCTTTCTATGTATGGTCCCACCAGTCTATGTATGGTCCCTCCAGTCTATGTATGGTCCCACCGGTCTATGTATAGTCCCACTGGTCTATGTATGGTCCCACCAGTCTATGTATGGTCCTTCCAGTCTATGTATGGTCCCACCAGACTATGTATGGTCCCTCCAGTCTATGTATGGTCCCTCCAGTCTATGTATGGTCCCACCAGTCGATGCATGGTCCCACCGGTCTATCTATGGTCCCACCGGTTTGCCTAGGCCACGTGTGTAATTTTGTGTTGCCTTGCCTATAGTGAGGCAGTATATACATGTAGAAAGTACAGGCTCTAGAGAGTAGTGACTGACCGAAGAGTTTAGGGTCTAATTGTTGCTACATAACAATAAATGAAAGTCAAGTTTGATTCCAAGTCAAAATTTAGCTAAAACAATACAATTTGTGAAGCTCTTTGCGCGCGTCCTATATTTGCCTGTAAAGCCTGGATAAGCCTGGATAAAGCCAGGCAAGCCATGTGAGCACCTTTCCATCCTTTATTAGCCTATTAGTAACTTGGACTCATCTGCCTACACAACTGGGCACAGTTGGCTAGTGTAACATTAAACACATGATGGGAAAGGTGTTGCAAGCCCATAATATGTTTTCACAAAGCTGTCATATCAGGTAGTAGCAGTACCATATTGTTATTGCCTGGCAACACAACTGTTATTGCTGACAAATTGTACCATAAACAATATAAATATAGTATAGTGCTTTGCAAATTTTCTGATTTTTTAGACCACAGTTGCTGAATTAGAATTATACGAATAGGTTCGCCCACCAAAAAACCTTATACATGTACATATTTGCTAACTCAAATATGTGCATGCATTCGGAGGCTAAGTGCAGAATCTAATTGAAATGCTTTAGAATAACATTACTAATTATTACACAATTGTGGCCCATTCCTAGACATCCAAATAGGACATAAATTTTCTTTATGAGGGGTTAGCTAATATAGTTCCTATTACTAATCAGTATCACAGAGTTAAGTAATGGTGGGTGGAGGCTGCTCTCACCTTCCCCACCCACTACAGCAGACAGTTGCTTGATAGATTGATAGTAGTTTGCTAATACCTGCTAGCGTTTAGTACACCCTGTGAAATAATTTTAATGCTGTTGAACTAAATGATCACATATCTTCAGCCTATGCTGCTGACATTTCAACCCAGATGGGATAAAAGGGAATAGAGCTGCCGGAACTAAGAAGCAAGTTGTAGCATGCACATATAATAAGGCTACTTACCGAAGTATACGAGATAGACAATGGCAGCCCCCACGAAGGCTCCGAGATACTGAGCTAGCATATATACAGGTAACAGTGTCCATTTTAGCCGGCCTATCAATGCCATAGCCAATGATACTGCAGGATTAATGTGCCCTCCTGAGTAACAAATATATGCATTCAGAATTTGACAATAAAGCAATGCAATGCATTGCTTTATTGTCAAATTCATCGTGCTATAAGACATGTTATTTCGATAAACATTAACATTGTTGACTAGTGCTTCATACAATTCACAAGCAAAACTTACAAGTTGCAGACAAAAATAATTCAGAGCACAATTTCCTAATACTAAAACTTCCTGAAATATTTGGTGAATATGCGTCGTAAGCTCTTTGTCAATACCAAGACCCTATACCAAGACCAACACCCTTTCTTACTCAGCTTGTCATTTTACTAGTACATTGTACGTATATTATTTGTAGAATGTAAATCATTTGGTAGATCCATGAGAAATTCATCAATAATTTGTATAAGAAGATTGCATTGGATATAATACTGGACCATGCTTTTATAGCCACAGATAGCTGTTTCACATAGATATAAATACATGTATAATTATGTACCTGATACATTGACACAGCTAAATGCACCAAATGTAACAGCCATGCACCATGCCCAGTTGATGGAAAGGAATTCTCCTTTGCTGGAATTACTGAGGACAGATTGTGCCACGGAACCATCACCAACTATCTATAAATGTGTCAAAGGAGAAGTGGTACTGGGTGGGAGTCTTATCAAGGGGACAAGGTCAAACACGACATGATTAGATAGCAGCAATGTATCAAGACCTCAATATATTATACACGTACAGTATGTACAGCAGAGCCATATATGAGGTGGACGGCTCTTATTGGTATTTACATTTTCCATATACATGTATATACAGTTTCAATAGTTCAAATCATGTGGATCTTAAAAGCGGTAGTTATGGCCTCTCGAACCCGAAGGCCGGTCCTCTTCGGGCTTTGACAGGCCATAACTCCCACTTTCAGGGTTCACAGTCTCAACTCCTCACTATAATATATTATACAACGTATAACGTACATGTATGTGCAGCAAAGCTATATATACTAGAACTAGATAGACAACTCGATGGACTCTGTGTACAACAAGCTTACCTCACCTCATTGGTGATTTAATTATAGTAAACGTTTATTTAGTGTTGGTACGTCACTGATTTACATCGTGGCAATTTGCACAAATCATTACACTTCAGATTCATACGCTTACTGCAGTACTTCATACTTCCTGCCCACAGAATCACTTTCGACATAAGCAAAACATCCTCAAGACACAACAACTTTACTGTCTTACCAGTCGCGTAACAATTCAACACTGCAACAACGTCACACCGCAGCAATGTAACAATGTAACATTGCAACACTTTGACTTTATAACACTGTTGGTATACCACAATTCTGGCATACATGTGTATCTAAGTTAGCCTTATTTCTTCCACTTCTCAGCATACCTAGTGCGACCAGTGGATGACAAATCCAGTGTGCTTGAGGCAGTCCGATGTGCTTGAGACAATCCGATGGTCAGGCCGATGTATGCCTCTTTTTGCATATTGTGGAGTTGTTAACCACCCATAAAAATTTAATAATATAATAATTATAATTGTTTGCTGACCAGATAATCAAATAGCACAACTACTATTAAATACTCTGAATTAACGATCTTAGCAAAAATTCTTAATAATTATTAAAATATTATAAAAATAAAATAATATTAAATATTAGTAAATTTGTTTAATAAACCAGGATTGTTGTTGTTTATGTTTGGTAATACTCGAGGTTTTATTGCTAACAAAATCTGTGATGTGCTGCAATTAGGAGGCACCTTCTTCCCAAAAGTGATGTCATACAGGATCTATGAAGTAAATTCCAGCCAATGAGTAAGTACTGCAGTAGGCCTACACAAATGTCCGCACTCTAGGGCTGTTTTGGTAAGTATTACTCCTCCAACAACCCATGCACTATGTTGCCATGTCACATGTGTGTGTATTCCATCTCACAAATAATTAATATTACCAATAGACAGGTATAAGTATAATACATACAATTAGAATGCAAGTTCCAAGAAATTCTGCAAATGCCACCCTCACTATAGGATTCCGGATTCTTAGTTTCTGAGCTAGCCACGTCATCTTTATATTGTATACAGTATATACCTCCTGACAATGTATGCAATACTTTTAGTACTTGGTCGTTCAGCACAGCCACACCAGTGGAGCCCTGTAATATTACGCTGGAATTTATATCGTTGCGAGTTTGTTCTAGCCTTAGTGCAATAGCTATTGCCAGCATTTTATTCCATCCCTACTAGGGATGGTAATATGTTTACCCTAATATAAATCTGTGTTTGCAGATTATTGCGTCTATCTATATAGGTCACAATTCGCTATCGTAGAGATAATGAAGCAATGTATTCAAGTTGCTGATAAGAATTTCCCAGGTTTAGTTGCCAGTGCACTTGTGCTCATCCACTCCGTCTACATGTATATGTCTATGGATTTGTCAGACATTCATAGCAATGATTATATGTATACAAATTATACTGCTAATAGGCCTACTACTACCATATAGGACTAACAGACCAGCAGAAAGCAAGCCTTGCTTTCTAAGCTGCACGGCAGAAACACTTGAATTTGGTTGAACCACTAATATTATTTTCTCAGCTCACAATATGACCTAGGAAGACAAGCTAAGCATATGCTGTTTTGTCTAGTCTCACATAACTACATGTAGGCCTACTCATACCATTAATATTTATTACCTAATTAGACAATTAACCTAGCTATGCAACAAATAATTATATTACATGTATGTGATGTAAGGAAACACAACTTCTTGGTTACAACAAGATGTTACATATTGATGTTGTTGCATAGTTGTTAGGTTGTCAATAGATATATAGATAGTCAAGTTGTTGCATATTAATGTGACATTAAATATAATGTATTCAATTGATGCAGTTACATGTAATTGTTACCACACTAGTACATCAGTAGCTTGCTGGTTAAGCGGTGAGGGTGGTCCAAATATACGGAGGGAGGAAGATGCAGTAGTATTATATACTCTTTTGGCAATAAATGTTATTCAGTTTCCTTGCTGGCCTAGCCTGTCTTTACAAGCTTTGTTAATTGCGGAGTTGCCCCCACGATCACGCAACAAGAAATGTTTCTTGTTGCGTGATCGTGGGGCAACTCCGCAATTAACAAAGCTTGTACAGACAGGCTATTGCTGGCCATGGGCTCATGATATTTCTATTACAGCAGTATATAAATAATTATGGTGCCTCCTAATAGCGGTATATAATCAACTAGTATTGAATGCTTTGCTAGATGTATTAAGATTATCAGCGTAATACGTGTGAGTGAGATGGTTGCTATATTTAGCTGGAAGGAATAGCCACGCATACTGAATCCAGGGTTTCCTCCGTTTAACACTCACGGGAAGAAATTATTAGCAGACTTAAATTGGGCGAATCCCCAGCACAAACCTGAATTAGCGAATTTTGAGCAAGTGAAATTTAAAATTACATAAAATATTGTTTTCTACATGCATACAAAACTTTCAAATTTTACCATTAAAATTCTAAAAGTTTTTGAGTGAATTACATATTAGCAAAATTCATAACTAAAATTAATTCCACCCGGTAATTTCGTCCAGTAGAGTAATCATAATGATGCTTGACACTCAATAGTTGCAGGCCTTTTTTGTTATTCAAAAGTTATCACCCATGTTCAGGATAAGGACTTCGCCACTTAACTGTGGGAGATAACTCCAGCTTAACACCTCAGTGACCCATTACATTCAAATATTAAATTCCCAATTGTCTAATAATAATGATGATGCTAACTACAATTATTATTATAATTATATCAGTAACTGCAACTGTTAAAATTAGGAAAACAAATTAGTTGAAATTGGTAAGAAATTAGTTATTAGATTACATTTGAAATACAATTTTTATTATTATTCAAAGCGAAACGGGCAAACATAGCACAGTAGTAGCGCATTAGATACTAAATAAAAAGAAAGTAAAATTCGAAGGATAATTTATATAGAATAAACACAGGAAATAAAGAAATAGTATAGTCAAATTTTGTAGTAGGGTACGAGAAATGAAAATAATGACATGCGAAAGTGTGTTACTTGCAATAAAACAAAGGTATGAAAGCAGACTATAAAGCAGTGGAACGAGAGCGGGACTGAAGAGGCCGACCATGATGAATTGGTATAAATGAAAATGCTTACTGGGAGTGTCGTGATTTATAGACTGTGGGCATTATGTCCACTGTGAGCCATTTCTCAAATGTATTGAAAAGGAATGGCAATGAAGTGTTTCAAAATAACCAGATATCATACAAACTAACAGTCTATAGGAAGACCTTAGTGAGAACGACTCATCTTCATTCTAAAATTTCATAGACTGTGGACACATGGCGCCATCTGATTATAATTGTTAAATGTTCGGCTTGCCTCGCTCACTTCCTGCCGTGGGATAATATTATAGCTTACAAAACAATATAAGCAGATGGGGTGGCCTAAGACTGACCCACGCACGTCCCCTAACAGCCAGACGTGGTCTGTGTGCCAGCCGAGCATGTGTACTATGTACATAATTATATATGAATATGATATTATTATGAAACTTTTTATTGTTTTTGATATGGAAGATCGAACGCGGGCTCTATAGAACAATCAGTAAGATATATAAAAAAGTTATATCAAATCACAGACAGTGTTTAAAAAGTATGTATAAAATATGGAAAGTAGGGTCTCTTTAAAAAGAGTTTGAAAGTCTCCGACTGCAGTCGACCAGATGACATACTTTGAAGACAGACACGAATCAAAAGTTATATGAATCAAACCAAATCAAGCTAAGAAAAGTTTAGAATATGGAAAGCAGACACCATGTGGAATATTATTCTATTATATAATAATTATGATATAGATGCAATGCAATGATGTGTTGATTAGTGATATCCTCAGAGTGATATCCTCAGAGTGATATCCTCAGATTGATATCCTCAGAGTGATATCCTCAGAGTTCAAAATGCATTAGATACTGACATGGACACAATCATATCATCCAGTGTTACATTCAGTGGGAAGATGCCCATCCCGCCCAGAAGACCCCGCCCAGTGGGAAGATAACTCTATGGTTACACTAGGTAGTCTGGAATTAACAGATAACACATCCATTTACTGTAGCAAAAATTCTTTCACACTTTTCTGTAGTTCAAAATATACAAAAATAAACTCTTCCAGTCGACTGACTGGTTGGGTTTATGTTGGTTTATAGACGCATTAGCTTATCGACAATAAACATAAATGTTTAAATGCTTACTATTTAACTATATAGAGGATTAAATATAATTTATTATAACAATTGTGTTGTTTCTATTTCTATGTATTAAAACTATTGGATCAAAATTATGCAAGTGCAGCTGATATTATAGCCTCAGCTCTGTCTACTACTGATAAGTAAAATTGTATTCTACAGTAAAGGGTATAATATAGAGATATGGTAAGGTAGCATTGGCCTAATGGTAGCGCTTTCAGCAATGACGCAAGCATCTGCAAAGACCTGGGTCCGAGATTCACTAACTACCTGGAGGTTTTCGCCTGAAGAAAAGTTCCTTTTTATTTTTAGACAAGCGTTTAAAAGGATCTGACTTTTTAGACGCATCTCTTAATGATGAAGTACTTGTCATGATATAGGTCGCACCCACTTATAAGGCGTGCGTCCCAGTGTCGCGGGAATACGATACAAGTCATTAACTGTACACTACTTTGTTTGCTAAGTGTGGAGTTGCCCCCACAATATACATGTACATGCACATGCTAACACGTACTACACGGTCTACTCAATGAAATATCCTTTCCCTTTTCCCTTCTTGGGGAAGGGATATACCATATTCTCGTGGCTCTGGGACACGCGCCTCATAGTTGCGTGTGCCCTATATAATGAGGTTCACTTCATCATTAAGACATATGTCTAAAAAGTGAGAATTTGTTTTTTATTTAATAGGGTGCGTTATATAATGAGTTTTATAAATTAATAACAAGTGCGCCTTGCAAGGTGAAGGTCACATTAAACAATTGGACTCAGGACAACAGGCAAAGTGTAAATACTAGAGTTATCTTCACCTCCAAGATAAGATCAGATTGATGGTGAGGTAAGATAACTCTATGATGTGAACAGCAAGGTGAAAGCATTTCAGACTATCTGACATCGACCTCTGAGTGTATGTGTTCATGACATCGAGAAAAAATTGAGGTAATTTAGGATGTCATCTGATGTGAAGGGATGAGAGCAGCCAAAGGCAAATGTCATTCTCTGTTGGTGTTGGTATTATTTATGGATTTCAAGTATG